>CM035412.1:171725390-171732890 GCA_020310875.1 Ceratopteris richardii
GCATAGACACATATATACAGATACACATGTATATACACACAGACACACACACACATAGACACACACACATACGCACACATGGACACATACACACATATATATATATGCATAGACAGACACATAGGGGCATACACACATATATATGCATACACACACATAGAGACACATACACACACACATACACATGCATGCATGCATATGCATACATAATGCATATGCATATGCATACATACATACTTACATGCATACACACACACACATACACGCACATGCATACATTTGCATACATAATGCACATGCATATGCATACATACATGTTTACATGCATACACACTCACATATACACCTACATACACATATACACATACATATGTACACGTATATATATTGATTTCTAACCCATTTTGTTTTATATGTTAGGTATTATGGATCCTAGTAGAGAGAGAGAGAGGCAAAACTCACTCTCATAAAAAGTCTTATGAGAGCAAGAGTTCCGCCTAATACTCTAGGGATCATCATGCATGAGTACTTATAGATGCGTGATGATGAGCTGGATTATACGATCCATATGCTTACCCAACGATTAAAGGAGGGCTCTTATGCGGCTCCACATGCAGGAAGACAGCTATCTGCTCATAGGTATGTTTTTTTCCATAAACTTTTTTAATGATATTATAACACATATTTTTATTTATTTTTATCTATCTATTTTCAAGACACCTATACCACCTCCAGATCATGATAGCAGAGCAGATTTGCCTATGAGGACATGCATAGGCACCTTAGGGCTAAAGTGCGATATCGAGCCAGAGGGAACATTTTGTACATAGGGAATGGATTGGAGTTCAAGAGAAGAATGCGGGCATTATGCGACTTTTACCTGCACCTTGTCCACTTACAGTGGAAGCAAGTATAAATTTTACATATAAACTGAAATAATATCTTATGTTTTATTTACATGATTTTTTTTATTTTTGTAGTGAGCATGATGAGAGGGATAAACAATACGTACTTAGTTCATTTGAGATAGATTTTGGGACAGGATGGCCGCATAAGTGGTGTCTAAAAGAGATGCAGACACTTATGGCTCATCGTCGCGATAATGCATGGTACGCATTGCTTTTATGTATATATACGTGGATATGAGTATGTGTGTTTATGTATGTATGTATGTATATGAGAGAGGGAGAGAGAGAGAGAAAAGAGTGAGACTAGAGATACAAATACACGCATACACACACATATACATCATACATGCACATTTACACACATATACACATACATGCACGTTTATACATACACACACATACATGCACATTTTTACACACAAATACACATGCATGCAGTTACACACATATAATGAATACACATAGACACATACACATACTCACATACACATACACATACTCACATACACATACACATGCATAATCATATGTACACACACATAGACTCATATAATCATATTTACATGCATATATACATATACACATGCATATACATACACACAACACATGCATATGCACATATAGATACACATACATACACACATGCATACGCACATATAGAAACGCATACATACACACATGCATGCACACTGATATATCTATATGTATATATATATATATATATATATATATATATATATATATATATATATATATATATATATATATATATATATATATATATATATATATATATATATATATATATATATATATATATATATATACTTTGATATTTATATATAAATAAATAAATAAATAAATCCTATTTCAAAAATCCTGATTTGAAAACACTAATTTTGATATTAGGGTTTTAAAGCCCCTAATTTAAAAACTCTAATTGTGCCTTTTACCCATATGATTGAAGTATATGTACACATTGCATTTATTCCTCCGACGTCTTACTAGAGAGATGTCTCTCCTCCCAACCTTATGCCTCTATATATAGCTACTCGAATCAACGAGGATCATAATATATATAAAGATATATACACATCATGTAGATATACATACATAAATATAAAATGGATTAGATACATTATGCATCACACATACATGCCTAAATGCACACATAAATATATATATACATGCATACATATTTACATGTACACATTTACACATAGACACATATACATATATACATGTACACATCACATATGCATGCCTACATGCACAAATTTATACTTATACATGCATACACAATTATAAACACTTGCATATATTACATGAATACATGAATATTTTACATAAATGCATATGCATATATACACATATAATACTGACATATGTATACATATATCACACACATGCATACACATACATATACATGAAATACATATATATGCATAGTAATATATGTATACATATAATACACATGAATACACACACATATGCATACATACATGATAAAAATTTGCTCCTCGAAGATAAAGCTATATATAAAATAATTAGGCATACCCCCGAGCTTCATGTTATAACTTAAAAGAACATGATTTCATCTCTCTAATAAGATTCATCGTTATTCAAGTTGAATAAAGAATCTATTATTTGATATCCATTCAGAAGCTTCAAGTTATTGATCGATAACTAGAGTAGAATTTACTATCTAATCTGCTCATATGTTTTCATTATTGCCATCATTTCGGTAAGACATCAATATAGTCTCATCTTCATTATCCTTATTGATTTCATTTATTTCTTCTATTGTTAAATGTGTGTTCTCATGAGTCACCCATCTATTGATGGATTAATATCGATTTTTGGTAATTCCTCTTCTTCGTCAGTAGAATCAGCATGTAGAGTATTATCCTCTTCATCAAAAAGATTAGTATCATTATTATGTATAATGATTCTAATTTCTCTTTCAGATGTTGATGTATCAATATCTGATGTTGAATCATCAAGAGGACTTTCTTCAATCTCTCTAACAATAAACTGTTCAAAAAATGACCTACCTCTAGGCTGAACATGAATGACTTGCCACCAAGGGTGAGCATATGGGTTTTTATTAAAAAAATGCTTGTTCAATATGCCTAGGAAAAATATATGGTTCTTTAGTAGATCGCATTACCTTGGAAGGATCAATTGCCCAAAACCCAGAGAATTCATTTCTTGATGTGGAATTACTACCTTTATACTTGGCTCAAAACCAATCAACCTTCAAAATGACCTATCAAAATATATAAAAACAAAAACCCATTATTATGTGCTTAAAAAAATAACTAACTCTATCATAAAAAATATAAACTTTTTTCTACCTATTTGAATGTACAAAATGAAATTTTGTAGATACCAAGAATAGTTCCTACGTAACCAAGTTTGCCATCTATAAGGTTCATGTCTTTTGAGCTAGCACGTGATAGTTGCTTGAAAGAAGCAACAATACTAGAATCCTCTGTTTTACGTAAAGAATCAATGGCTTTGATTCAAATATGCTATCCAAAAGCCCACATATTAGTGAACATTCGAGCCTGCAAAAGAAATTAAATTAGTAAATAGAAACTAATATACATATATGAAAAAAACAAAATATTATTAAAATAAAATTACCTTTCATTCAAAACCTATCACTAACTCTCTCTCTCCTCATTTGAGATTTCTTCATTATTTGCATTGGCGCATTGCAAACGACTATATAGCCAATCTATGAAAGAAGATATATTTGTAATCTCATTATTATCAAGATTACGTCTATATCTTTTGTTTCTTTGCATTTCACTTTGGAGAGTTTGAAGTTACTATTCGTACTCGCTAAAGAATGCTTGCATGCATTCGCTATTATATGCTACAAAAGTAGAAACATCATTTTTTTCTTGAAATGTAAATAAAAATGGAACTCCCTTACTTGATAATACCTCATCTGTTATTTTTTAAGAAGACTCATTGGTCCATTCACGTGGAGCTTCTTCATGAACTCTTTCAAGATACGCACTAACGTAATACATGCACTCTTCAAGCATTCAACCCTTTGCCATGGATCCTTCTGGTTTCGCTCTTTGTCACACATAAGCTTTTAATATTCTCATAAATCGCTCGACCCAAAACATCCATCGAGTGTTGACAACACCTGCAATCTCTATTTCATCTACAAGATGGACTTATAAATGAACCTGAATATAAAAAAATGAAGTAGGAAGTTCTTTCTCCATCAAACATAGTAGCTCTTTGCATTCACGTTTTTTTTTGTGGGATCGAGTTTTTGTCAATCTCTTTTGATGTAATCCACCTATACATATCATTAAAAAAATTATAAAGAAGTTAATCCAAAAATAAAAGATATCCAATATTCATACATATTAAATATAAAAGTATCATAATTACCTTATAAGCGATCCAAGACGATAGATCACATCTCGTACTCCTTTCATTCTACATTCTTCGATAACCAAAGGTAAAATATGTTTCAAAAAGTTATGTCAGTCATGGGTCTTTAACCCAGATAAGCTCTTTTCATCCATAGTAAACATGTTTTGAAAAGATGTTCCATATCCTATAGGAGTCCTAATCAATTGAATTCTATTGTTGATAGTCTGTATCTCTTTTGTTGTAAGTACCCAAGGAGCAGGTGCATAAGTCGTTTCCTATCGATGTCTATCAAAAATTGGCCATAACTTTGGTTTTGATTTTTTATCTTTCAAATCATTCCTTGATGTTATGGTATCTTTTAGTCCAAGAAGATGTTGCCATAGTGAATAACCAATATTCTTGAATATATGCATAGGATCACGAATATGACATACTTTTAACTCTTTCCAATACTCCGAAGAATACCATATTGATATGTTCTCTACGAGTGCCAATTTTCCTTTACCTCTCTTCACATACTCATTATCTTCATCATCACCGAACATTTCTGATTTTGAATCTATCAGAGGTCCATCTGTCCATTTTTTATACCAATCCATAGGCGTCATAGGTTTTGGACACTGACCTATTTCAAGCCTTCTATTAAAATGTATCGCTTCTCTTTTAGATCTTAATGGATGATCATCAGACAAGAATCATCGATGTCGAAGATAAATATTTTTGTTGACATTCTTATTATAGATTGATCTCAACCAATCACCACAATATGGACAAGCTTTATAAACCTTAGTAGATATTCTTGCATCATGAAAACGATAAAAATATAATTAGATTAAATCATATTTATATATATGCATATTGAATAAAAATTTACATCAATACTAGATTTCATGGAGAATGGATCAACCCCATCTAATGTAACTCCTAACTTTAGATTCTGTGGATTTTGTGCAAATTCAGGCCATGTAGAATCAATATGTTGAAAAGCAACACTATCATGAGGAATTCTGATTATTCCATCAGTACTTTTATGATCATATCCCCATGTCAAAAGCTTTGATAATTTGGGGCTTTAAAACATATGTCTAATCCATGGAGCCAATGGAAAATGTCTCAATACCTTTTTTGGGATTTTACCTTCTTTGCCCTTATATCGAGGAGATTGACATTTGGGACATGTCAAAGAGTTTGCATATTCACCTCTATATAAAATACAATCATTAGGACATGCATGTATACATTGATAATCTATACCAAGATTGTTGATTATCTTCTTCATTTCATCATGTGAGGTAGGAAGAATATTCTGACTTGGTAAAAACTTTTCAGATAATAACTTGTAAGTTCATCAAAAAAAGATATATTAAAAAAAGTAAATAAATAAATATATATATATATATATATATATATATATATATATATATATATATATATATATATATATATATATATATATATATATGCATATAATTTTATATATGTGTATGCTTATGTGTATGTGTATGTGTATGTGGATGTGTATATGCATGTGCATTCGTATACATATGTGTATGTGTATGTGTATATGTATATATGTATGTATATGTGTTTTATAGGTGTATATGTATGTATATATATGTATGTGTATATGTATGCATATATGTATGTGTATGTGTGTATACATGTGTATGTATGTATGTATGTATTTATGTATGTATGTATGTATGTATGTATGTATGTATGTATCTAGACCATTGAACCATCTGGCAGTTTCCCATTTTATAGTCAATCTATTACCTATCTTGCTAAGTTGTTTACAAATATTAAGTATCAGTTACCTATGAAGGTATTAAGTCATCAGTAAAATGGGAGGATCAAATTTATCGCAAATATTTTGAAAGATGCATTAATAGTTTCAAAGGATGGGCGGACAAAAAGTGTTCATTCAATGCAAGTTCTTGTTCTTACCTTAGCTAAAGTAAGAATAAAAACCTGCATTGAATGAACACATTTTTTTCACCCATCCTTTAAAATTATTTTTCCATCCTTCAAAATCTTTAAGATAAATTTAGTCCTCCCATTTTATTGAAGACTTAATACCTTCATAGCTAACTGATACTTAATATTTGTATGCAAAAGAGTTAGCAGCACAGGTATTAGGTCGACTAAAGTAGGAGAAACATATGTGTCAAGAACATTCTAAAGGTTGGGTGGACAATTCTAAAGGCTACATGGACAAAATATCTTCATTTGATACAAGTATGTATAATTTGACCTTACTCTCATAACATGTGTATGTGTGTATATGTTTTTAATTGTTTTTTTGTATATTGTGGTTTGCAGATTTTCATATCTAGACCATTGAATCGTCTGGCGGTTTCCCATTTTATAGTCAATATGTTACCTGTCTTGCTAAGTTGTTTACAAATATTAAGTATCAGTTACCTATGAAGGTATTAAGTCATACGTAAAATGGGAGGATCAAATTTATCGCGAATATTTTGAAAGATGCATGAATAGTTTTAAAGGATGAGCAGACAAAAAGTGTCCATTCAATGCAAGTTCTTGTTCTTACCTTATCTAAAGTAAGAATAAAAACTTGCATTGAATGGACACTTTTTTTCCACCCATCCTTTAGAATTATTTTTCCATCCTTCAAAATCTTTGAGATAAATTTGCTCCTCCCATTTTACATATGACTTAATACCTGCATAGCTAACTGATACTTAATATTTGTATGCAAAAGAGTTAACAGCATAGGTATTAGGTCGACTAAAATAGGAGAAACATATGTGTCAAGAAGATTCTAAAGGTTGGGTGGACAATTCTAAAGGCTAGATGGACAAAACATCTTCATTCGATACAGGTATGTATAATTTGACCTTACTCTCATAACATGTGTATGTGTGTATGTGTGTATGTGTGTATGTGTGTATGTGTGTATGTGTGTATGTGTGTATGTGTGTATGTGTGTATGTGTGTATGTGTGTATGTGTGTATATGTGTGTGTATGTTTATATGTGTGTATACATTCATGTATATTATGTGTATGTTTATATATGCATGTATATATATATATATATATATATATATATATATATATATATATATATATATATATATATATATATATATATATATATATATATATATATATATATATATATATATATATATATATATATATATAGAGAGAGAGAGAGAGAGA
>CM035412.1:171737890-171890390 GCA_020310875.1 Ceratopteris richardii
TAAAGGAAGAGAACATTTTTGAAGTCCCCAAGAACTTCAAGAAATATGACATCGAAGATCGAAATTTCATGATCAGGATGCCTAATAGAGAAGCATTCACAATAGTGGCTTATGACAACAAAGGAAATACAAAGAGAATTGGTTTGACCATAGAAGAGGAGGAAGAACATTGTATGTACATATGACATGAACTCACCAAAGGAAAAGAAGAATTGATTGCATTATTCAGAGAGTATAGAGATGTGTTTGCATGGAATTACAAGGACTTGAACGGAGTTCACCCAGATATTTGTTCACATAGAATTCCCATGTCTTTGGAAGCCAAGCCAACAAAGTAGAAACCATATACATATAATCACAATTATGTAGCCAAGATCAAAGAAGACATAGATCGTTTGATAGAAGGTAGATCTATCTAGGAAGTTGAGCATACCAAATGGGTATCCCCCATTGAAGTAGTGCACAAAAAGGATGGAAAACTACTAGTGTGCATTAACTTGAAGAAGGATATGAAGCTACTATCAGAGATAGATATCCACTTCCTATCACAAAACACTTATTGGCACATGTAGCGAGCAAGAAAGTCTATAGCTTACTAGATGGATTTTCAGGCTACAATCAAGTAGCTATACACTCACCAAGGTGTGGCAAGAGGACAATTTGGACCAAATCATGTGATCAAATCTATACTATTCACAGGTCTTTGGTGGCCAACCCTCCACATGGATGCACATACCTTGTGACATCTTTCAGTGAACTCAATATCCAATGCATAAAGATGACATGTCATTGAGTCCCATGATGGGAGGACATGCATTCTCCAAGTGGGGAATAGACTTTGTTGATCCTATTAACCCCCTAGCTAAGATTTCACTTGCTGAATACATTATTGTTGCCACTGATTATCTAACCAAATGGATAGAAGTGAAAGCCACAAAGAAGAATGATGCACAAACTACTATCAAGTTTCTCTTCGAGAATGTGTTTACTATATAAGGTTTGCCAATAGAATTGGCCAGCGATTGTGGTACTCATTTCTTAAATGATTTCATTGAATGCTTGATACAAGAATTCATGATCGTTCATAAGAAATCAACTCTATACCCACAAGCAAACAGACAAGCAAAAAGCACAAATAAGATCTTATGCACTGTGCTAAGGAAGTTTGTGAATAATAAACATTATGATTGAGACAAGCAATTACATTATGTTGTTTGGGCATACACAGTGGCCTATAAAACAATACTCCAAGCCACACCCTTTCAGATGGTATTTGGCTAGAATGCAATATTACCACTAGACCTTTTGATATTGACATTAAAATTGGCACAAGAGCATCAATCGACCAGCCATGAGCTCTCCTCTAGAATTTTTTACTTAGAATGACTAGGAGAAACTAGATTAAGAGCAGCAGTTGAGATTTATTTAGGCAAGAAAAGACAAAAGGCCTACTTTGATGCTTGTAAAATATAAGGGATTAAAGGTAGGAGACTTACTCTTGGTATATACACTAAAAGAACATGTGACGAAATTGGAGAAGCATGGCTATGGTCCCATGATTATTAAAGGCATATCAACAAGTGGAGCTATCAAGTTAGCCACTCTAGAAGATGATATCTTACCAAGTTACATTAGTGGATGTAGAGTCAAATTATATCAAGAACCCCTCATGCAGGAAATGTTGAATCGACTCAACCAAGTCAAAAAAAAGTCAAGAAGAAGAAAAATGGATTAGAGAAGAGGCTCAAGCAGAAGCCCCAGAATGCATCCGACATATGAAGTTATGAAGGCAAGGTAGACATCAACCTAGGAAAGATGCTTATGAGGCACCAAGATAGTACATGGCTATGAGCCAAATGAAGATTGGAAACAGTCACGAAATCATAGATAGACATCCTTTTGTAAACCTAGAGATAGGACAAGGAAAGAATGCAAGGATGGTAAAATCCTTGATTGACTCAGGCATTGCCACTAGTGTAGTTAGATCTTCCTATTGTCAAAACCTACCAATGAACATCCGTCCCATTGAAGCTTATCTCATAGGATTGGGGGGAGTGGAAACCCCTTGCATGGGTGAGGTGGAACTTCACATCAACCTTCAAGAGGTCTAGGTGATAGTTAAAGTACTAGTGTGTCAAGATGAGGACCATACAGAACCTCTTTTCTTGGGTTAAGATTGGATTTATGACCATGTGGTGAACTTAAACCTAATAAGCAAACTTCTTCAAGTTTGGGCAAAACAGCAAAAGAAACAGTGGAATCAAGGAATCAACCAGTCAAGGAACTAGGAAAGGTCGAATTCAATGAAGGTAACTTTGACTTGGTATATGATATGAACAAGAACCCCTCTATCAACATAATCTTTGCTTGGCATTCTTGCATCAAATACCTTCTTGCTTGTTATAAGAAAACATTTGAGGAGATGTTCTCTATAGGGTTTTGGGAATACCACTCAGAGATATTCATTCCCAAACCCACACACTTGTTACAATTATTTGCTATAGAACATGCCCTCCATATGGAACAGTTATGTATTTCACATCCGAACATTCTAGGCCCAGTCAATCAGGACACTTTAATGATAGATTTAGCAAGGGGCCCCAAGTCAAGAAACATCACTTGGCTACGGATGTCGTTAGATATTACATTGCACACCCCACACAACAAAGGTCTATCATGGATGATAGACATGAGAGAGGAGGGGGTGTTGGCAGTAGCCAAGGAGGTCCAAGCGGTGTGAGGAGACAAGAGAGCATGAGACAGGCTAGTCAAAGAGACTCAAGATATAGCGAAGGCCAAGCAAAACCAAGTAGGCAAGGAATTCAAAGAAGATCTAGCAACTAGGCCTATTAAATTTCTAAAATCCTTATTTCTTGTAAAAGAGTGATTTAGTCACTATACATCATTGTAAATTCCATTTTCAAAAATCCCAACTCCATTTTGTTCAAGCCAAGAGTTCTCAAGCTTGTGGAGTACTAGAAGTACCTATGTATCAAATTTCATATTTTTTTGAGCTTGTTTGAGCCTCCAAATAGGCATAGGAACCTATTCTTTAAGTAGGTCGGACACTAGGTATGGACAGGCCAAAGCTAGGGAACAACTATAAAACGAGCTAGAGAACTCATTTTTGGAGGGCATTTTCTAGGAATTGAAGTGAGAAAAAGACACTGTAATCATAATTTTTGCTAATCAAACATTCCATTGCTCCATCTCTTTGTCTTGCCATGTGTGTGTATGTGTGTGCATGTTGGTGTGCTTCTCACTCACACACTTGTACTCTCACTTGATCATGGTCATCATATCACCCTCATGTCTTCCTGGATTGAGAATTATGGGGTGGATCTCCTCACATTGATACCTATCATTGTGCTAGACTGACAAGGTCTAAAAGAGATCGACACATGGGAGTTGGTTCCTATGCAGACCAACGCAAAGGTAATAGGCTACAAATGAGTGTACAAACTAAAAAGAAATTAAGATGGCTCTATTTGCAAGTATAAATTCATATTGGTTCCTAAGGGATGTTCTCAAACATAGGGCATAGACTATGAAGAAACCTTCTCAATTGTAGCCAAGATGACAACCATCAGAACCTTGATAAGTGTGCAGTTGCAAGAATCAGAAGCTACTTCAACTTGATGTGAAGAATGCCTTCCTCAATGGATGGGTAACTGAGGAGGTCCATATGTCACAACCTCCTAGGTATGAAAACCTTAATTATCCCAATTATTTTTACAATATTAAGAAAGCACGATATGGTCTGAAACAAGCTCCTAAAGCTTTGAACTATAGATTGGTAACCTACTTATAGGATCAAGGATTCAAACCAAGTAATTTAGACCCATCATTATTCATCAAAAATATTCATGATGAAGTTATCTATTTATGTTTCTATGTAGATGAAATAATCATGACATGTGATTATGTGATTGGGATAGAAAGAATAAAAAGGGACATGCAAGTGGAGTTCAAGATTAGTGATCTTGGAGAACTTACATTTTTCTTAGGCATCCAGGTCATTTACAAAGATCAAGGGATGTACTTGACTCAAAGAAGGTATATTCAGGATCTACTTTTGAAGTTCAAAATGGATAATTCCATACCTCTAAGAAAACCTAGGGTGATGAACAGTAAACTCAATGTATATGAAGGAGAACATGTAGAAGATGTAAAGGAATTTCAAATTTTTTTGGGCAGTCTAATTTATGCTACACATACAAGGGTAGGTATATCCTATATTCTTGGAGTACTTAGTCAATTTATGCACTCTCCAAGAAAACCACATATGGATGTAGCTAAAAGAGTGCACAAGTACCCTAAAGGCACTATCAATGAAGTTATATTCTACCCTTTTACATTTGATTTGGACTTCAAACTATATTCAGATGTGGATTAAGAAAGATCCAAGGATGACAAGAGTAGTACATCAGGATTTCTAGCATTTGCAAGATCTAAACTTGTGTCTTGGAGTTGTAAGAAGCAACCTATTGTATTACTATCCTCAATTGAAGCTGAATACAGAGTCTTGAAAATAGCCACACATGAAGCTATATGGTTTAAGGAGTTGTATACACATTTAGGTCTTGTAAGCTCTAAACCTCTCATTTTTTGAGACAACTTGAGTTCAATGCATCTAGAAGCTAACCCTATATTCCATGCAAGAACCAAACATATAAAGGTTCATTACCATTTTATTAGGGAGAAACTCCTATCGAAGGAACTTGTTATGTCATTCGTTCCATCATATAAACAAGTTGCAGATATGATGACCAAAGCTCTAGATGGAGTAAAACTATGTAGATTCAAAGATCTTATAGGTATACAAGGCACTCTAGATCAAAGACTCAAGCATGTTTATCTTGAGTGGGAGTTGTTAGAACAACAATCTTTCAACATGCTTGAAAATGAAGGTTAATTTTGGACAACCAAGAATATTTCTTGGAATGATATTTTATTAATTCATGAGGAAAATTAGATGGTTTCACATTTATGTGAACAATTTATCATAAACCATAGCATTAACTTATTAATTGGAAGTGAAATATGATGCCTAACCCACGAGTCAAGTGGTTGGACTCCAATCAACACTCCAAATCAATTTTTGAGATTCATTCCTCAATTCCTAGATTGTAGAAAAAGGGAACATGTTACAAATAATTTATTCACATGAGGATTTTGAATTGATTTTGGCCGTTAAGAGTCATGGAATACCACAAGGAGACTTGAAGGATTGTATATGATCACTCTATGTACTTGTAATATAAGTCAAAAGTTAGTATATCTGCAGAGCTTGGTTCTCCCTAGTCAGATGTCCAATTCTCATGATAAAGGATTCATTGGAAAGATATTAGTGTCTATTTTCATTTTTCAAAGTCTTTTATTATTTGGATTCTTCTATTGTGTATTACAATTCAATCATTGACTTTGGTCTTGTTATTGCTACTTGCTAAAAAGTCGGGGTGACCACGTGTAGATGTTAAGCTCATAGTTAGAGTATGTTTTTCTTATAAATCATACTATGATTTATAATAGCATCTCTACTCTATAAGGAAAAATTTTCTAAGAGGAATTTAACCAGTTGTAATCAAGCTGAGAGCACTTAGTATTTCAAGTTTCACATTCAATCCATAAATAGAAAGTGCTTCACAATTGCTTCAAGAGGGAATAGTCTCTTTTTCATCAACTTGTTCATAGCGATGATGCAAAGGACGTGAGGTGTTTTATTGCACTAAATTCAATATTATAAAATGAATCAAAGTCTCCAAGTGATTAAGGGTAGGTTCTCTACTGGAAAGTTGAACCTAACTTCATTATTCAAGGCAAAAGATATTGCTTCCATTCTCTTCCTTTCAAGTACTTTTAGAGTATACCTAACAATTATTGCTTTGTTGCAAGAAAAGAGCTTTGCTACCCCAATCTTGCACCACTTTCAGTTGACGCATGAAAGGTCTTCCTAGGATCATCTTGTAGCTTCTTGCTTGGTTGAAGTTGCAAATAGCTAGAGTATGATTGAAGTCAGCTCCACAAGTATTCAATTTTACATTTTCTAGCAACCCAATAGGTCACTTTATATGTCCAATTTTAATATTAGATGAGTAGGACACAGTGCATGATTTCCCCACTTTTCCCATAGGGATTTAGTGGCTAATAAGATAACAAGGTAAGTATTTCCCTCATCTCATTCACTATATTATCCTACCTTGTCAGTTGGCACTTTTGTCATACTTAAACTATGTATTTTACACTTCGACTATAAAGGTCTAGTTTGAGTAGAGATTGGGTCCACATGTTTGGCCATTTTTTTCCATAAGTGTGGCTTTGTACACAGTAGTTCCTCTACTATTAGCATACATTTTAGCTTGATATTTTTGAATACTTCTATGTTATGTGTATTTTTTGTAGTTTGGAACATAGGAAACCTAATGGAAGTTCTCTTCTTCACTACAAAATCTCTTTCATATTCTCCCATATATTTTCACAATTCCATGACATTCCATCCTCTTCCTCTTCCACTAAGAGATCGATTAGTTAAGCACACTCATTCAAGGGACATTCCAAGGATTGAGATTCATCAAAATCTTGAACCTCTGTTAGTGGCCATTCTTCTCCATCTTTCCTCTCTTTCTTCCATCTCGCTTCTTGCACCTGATCCCATAAGTACTCTGATGACTTCTCCTCTACTTCAAGGATCATTGAGCTAATATCTACCTCTTCATTGTTTCGGTTTTCTAATTCATCAACAATCATTCTAGAGCTAAAGATTCAATAGAATCTAGCATGATCCTAGTCTCAATGACATTTTATTTTGGCTCTTTTCTTATGCTAAGTTCTGCTTAAGAAAAATTGAATCTCTGAGGATACATTTTTGAACTACAATTGTGTGAGCTTTCTCCCTAAGAAGGCTAGCTTCCTCAAGAATGTTTTGTGACAAATCAATGAGTTTTTTGCACATGTTGATCCTTTCTTTCTCTAATTGGCATCACGATAACAATGGTGGTGTGCATCCACATTACGGCTACTTTTTACCCGAGCCTCATAGGCTTTAAACATTATCTCTAAGTCCTTAGAGAGAAGGTTTGCTAGCATAGAACCTACTTTCATCTTCTTCGAAGTGCTCTTTCCTTTGGATGCTATTTTGAATATCATTTAGACATCTCTATAGGTTTTCCTTTTTCTATGAAAGAGCTTGTGTCATAGTATTTTTTTCTCCATCACAAATTAATTCGTTCTTCATTTTTCATGTAAATTTTCTAAATATGGTAAAGTTTTATATGGATTCAGTTGGTAGGTTATATAGTTTATTGTCCCAAAAAGAAGGTTAGTTTGAACCCTATGCATTTTTTATAGAAGACAAACGTCCCTACATAGCTATTAAGCCAATGGGGCTTCCAAGCTCAACACAATCTCTCACACAATCTAACTATATCTAGAACTTTTGACAAGTCACTCAGAGAACTCCATAACGATTTTACACAAGCATAGTAGACAATGAAATCTTTACATTGATATGTAGGTTACCAGAAATGGTAAATGCAATATAGATAAATGGATTACCAAGATAGACTTACAATGCTAGCCTTTGCCTATGTGTAGGTAGAGATAGACCTAGTGAGAAAATAAGCAAGTAAGGGGGCAACTAGCTTGAGCAAGAAGAGGTTCTATCTTGAACTCCCCAAGACACATTCAATACACAAAGAATCCCGTGTGTATCAAATTTCAAGAGTTACAAACACTCCTTTATTTGAAGCCCAAAACGATTGCCTACAATTTGGAGTTAACTACCCAATCACTATCACCTAAAAGTTTGTTGCAATTCAAATCAAATTGGATACAATTTTAGGGAGGTTTTGGTTGAGGAATCTTGGGAAAAACGTATTTCTTCCATGTTGAGCTTTCAACTAAAGCTCAATCTACCAACACTTCCCCTTAGGCTTCAATCCATATGCCATCCATCATCATATCTCCGCGATTCCAAGAGCTTTCTTGAACTTATAGACTTGTTTGTGTCCAAAGATTTTCTAAACATGTTTGTTGATTGATCATGAGTCTCTCTATGTTGTACCTATACATCCTTCGAAAACAATTTATCCCTATCAAAGTGATAATGAACCTCAATATGTTTATTCCTTTCATAAAAAAATAGGGTTAGAAGCAAGGTAAACACTATTCATATTGTAATACTTGATTGAAACTTCCTTTACCTGCACATTGATGTCTCCAAGAAAATTCTTTATATACATATATTCATCATACCTTGTGCAAGTGCTCCATAATCAGCTTCAATTGATGTTATTGCCAATATGAGCTACTTCTTGGCCTACCATTAAACAAGTTTGCTCCAATTTTCATTGCATAACCACTAGTACTCCTCTTTTCCTTTGTGTTTTCTCAATTAGCATCAGAGTATGCATCCACATGTATCACTTTCAAAATCATATAGTAAGCCTTTCTTTATAGATTCAAGTATTTAAGGACCCTTTTAGCTACAATGAGATGTGGAACCCTTAGGTCATTGAGAAATTGAGACAATACTCTAATTGCATTACATATGTCTCGCCTTGTGGATTTTGCATAGGGAAATCCTCCAAGAATTGAATTATACAAATGTGACTTTCTACCTCATCACTTTCCACAAAGGTTAGCTTAAAGTTCACTTCCATTGGATTTCCCAATAGCTTTCATGTTGATATATTTAGGTAGTGATGTGTGTGAACACTCTAGGACCGCCGGGCACTTTTTTCCCTCTTTAGGAGGTTTTTTCCCCTCAGCTTGTATATATGCCTATTGCCCTAATGGGCTACTATCTTTGTACATTCTCTAGTAGTACATTCAGTATTGTGTGTTGTGCTCCAAGCTTCTTCTTCTTCCTTGTGATGTTCGCGTGCTTTGGCTGACGTCTAACTCCAATAATTGGTATCAGAGTAGGTTGTCGCTTCATCTAGGGCACCTCGAAACTCCTCCGGTTGCAGTCTCAGAATCGCAGTTCGTTTTGGCCTCCGAATGCACTATCGCAGCGCTTGTGCAGGCTATTTCATCTTTTTGTTCCAAAGGTATATACTAGTTTCTATTCACCAGTATAAGCGTCTCGAAGTTTGCTACAGGTCTAGCGGAATTTGTCTGGGAGTTCTATTCAACTTTTTGAGATACAGTCAATTTTCTGCATCAAGGTATTTTAGTCACTGGCCATGGCTGAAAGCAGTGATGTATTCCATATGTTGGCTGTTGAGGATAAGTTGGATGGTACCAACTACCCGTTATGGGCTTATATGATGTGACATGTGTTGGTTGCAAAAGGACTGTGGAACATTGTGCAAGGTGTCAAAAAACGTCCTATCACACTTGTCACTGTTACAACTATAGGTACTGAAGCGGATGTAGAAGGTGTCAAAGATGATGATATTCTCCATATTCCTGTTCGTGTTGCGGTTTCTGTTGCACCTACTGCAGAGCAGATTCGCTGGGATGGCAGAGATGCCCAGGCACATGCATTGATAGCTTTGTCTATCAAACGTGCCATTATTCCTCACATTCCCTCTTGTAGAATAGTTAAGGATGCTTGGGATACACTTACCACATTGTACCAAGCTTGTTGGGAGTGATGATTAGATGCACTCAAGAAATGAGTTGATGCTGCAAAACCTGCTTCACACCTGCCCTCCTTTCTCTCCAAATATGCTTAGTATACTTGCTTAGCTTCCAAATTATACCAAGATATGCTATATGTACTTTGGAAATGAGTTGAGTAATGATTAGATCAAAACAGACTACTTGTGACTTCAAGAATCCTGAAAAACTTGCTATTTTGGTATTGACACCTGCTCAGAGTTATGCTCAGTGTGACCAGTGTAGTTACAATTAGCAAAATTCCTTCTAGGGATATTCTATTAGCTTAGTAAGCTCCCATTTGCAAGTGGAATGAAAGGAAATGATAGACTATACTCAGAGAAATCACTTTAGCAAAATAAGGTACACCCCCGATTTTTTAGGAGACTTACAATCACAGACCAGTGAGCACCCCGACTGAGATTTCTCTGTGATGGTTGATCCAATGGCCTTGAAATTTTGTAGGTATATAGTAGACTTTGAGCTGAATCCAATGCACTTTGAATCATCCAATTTGGTTCCGTAGATCTTGAGATATGCTTCTTGGAAGTTGACAGAGTTGAAGATGGTCACTCAGAGAAAACAGAGATTATGAATGTAATGCTATGTATTAATTCTATTGATTGTACATTCCCATTGGCATGATATGCAATGCCCAATGGTACTCAGAGGTGTAGGCTATGATGTAGCACACACACACTCAATGAATTACCCAGAATTGCCTCGGGAGGAGTGAAGGATTAGTGAGACTAACCCGCGAGTTTTTTCCACATCTTTTTATAAGAGTTGATTGGTCATTTGAATTTGAATTCAAACTAATCTCCTAGAATCTTTCACCTAAAAGTTGATTGAGATATTCTCTCAATCATTCACCCACTCAATCAATCAAATGTTCCATGACTTTCTCAAGTAGGTGTGATTACAAGATATTTCCAAGTCACAATGACTTTTACAAAGAGTAAAAAGTTAGAACACATAAGCATGAGTTCCTATGGCTCATTCTTCAAGTGATATTTCCATGAATTAACCCAAGCTAGGTTTCCAAGGTCCAAGCTTTATGTTGAGTCTTCAAGGTTGATATCCAAGCCAAGTGTTAAGGCTTGAATTACACCAACAGCTCCCCCTCAAGCCAAACACTTTCGCTCAAGTCTTCATCTCTAATCTTCAATTACTTCCTGCAATCCAATCATGGATTTAAATCTGCATAGCTTGCTTCCATCCAGAGCTTTAGTAAGCAAATCTGCACATTGCATATTAGTAGACACATATGACAGTTGAATATCTTTGCTAAGTAACTTCTCCCTCACATAGTGGTAATGAACCTCTATGTGTTTTGTCCTAGCATGATAAATTGGATTAGCTGCAAGGTGAAGAGAACTTGTGTTATCCCCAAAGATAATTGGTGGCCTTGTGTATAGGCCCAATTCTGAATATAAAAGCTTCAACCATATGGCTTCTTGAGTGGCATTTGCTAGCCCTCTATACTCTGCCTCAGTAGATGACAAAGCTATTGTAGGTTGTTTCTTGGATGACCAAGAAATTGGTTTATCACCTGCAAAACATATGTAACCAGATGTGCTTCTCCTGTCATCCTTGCAACCTGCCCAATCTGCATCTGAATATACCTTAATATCAATGTCTGATGAATAGGGAAAGTACAAACCATGATTTTGTGTTCCCTTTAGGTACTTTACTATCTTCTTTGCTGCCTCAAAATGAGGTACTCTTGGTTTGTGCATAAATTGGCTAAGTACACTAACACCATATGATATATCAATCCTGGTTAAGGTAGCATAATTTAGACTACCTACCATACTTTGGTAACCTGTAACATCTTGGAGTTCTTCTCCTTCATGAGCACTGAGTTTATGGTTGACCTCCATAGGAGTGCTTGAGACTTTAGCATCCTACAAATTAAACTTCTTGACCATGTCCTGAATATACTTCTTCTGAGTAATAAAGATACCTGAATTTGTGTAGACCAATTCAAGTCCTAGGAAGTACTTCAATAATCCAAGATCATTAATCTTGAATTCCTTCATCATCTGTCCTTTGATGTGTCTAATTCCCTGAACATCATTTCCTGTAATAATGATGTCATCAACATAGACACACAAGTATATTACCTCTGAATTCCTTTTGATAAACAATGAAGTATCTGCTTTACTCATTATGAATCCTTGGTCTAGGAGGTAGGTTGTCAACCTGTAATTCCATGCTCTAGGTGCCTGCTTCAATCCATACAGAGCCTTCTTCAATTTACAAACATGATTTACCTTCTTGGGATCTTCATAGCCAGGTGGTTGTGACATGTAGACTTCTTCAGATATCCATCCATTCAAGAATGCATTTTTCACATCCAATTGGTACATGTTCCAATTCTTGGATGCAGCTACACTCACCATAACTCTGATAGTTGGCATCTTGGCCACAGGAGAAAATGTCTCCTCATAATCAATGCCTTGGGTTTGTGCAAAACCCTTGGCTACCAACCTAGCTTTATACCTGTTTATTGTACCATCTGAATTCCTTTTGAGTTTGTAGATCCATCTGGATCCTATCACCTTCATAGATTCTTTCTTGGGTACCAAGTCCCAAGTATCACTCTCCTTGAGAGCCTCCATTTCTTCATCCATTGCCTCCTTCCATTCTGGTTTAGTGATTGCTTCTTCAAATGTACCTGGTTCTTCATTCAAGAGATCCTTTGCAAGATATACAGAATGCTTGGTTACAAGGGAAGTATCATACCCATACCTAATAGGCTTTTTCTTTTCTCTCTGAGATCTCCTCATAGCTTGAGTTGAGGATTCTGGATTATCTTCTAGTTGCTTCATCTTCATCTTCCCTTTGGATTTCCAAGCCTTGAACTCTTCAATGTTGATGGTGTCTTCATCATCTGAGCTTGTGTCCTCTTTCTGAATTGATTCTTCCTTGATAAGCTTGGGGAAGTCTTCTTCCATGTCATAAGGTAGACTAACCTTCCTGCATTCATTTTCATACCATGAATCATTCTCATCAAAGATGACATCTCTGCATACCTTGAAGCCTTTGTTTGAGGGGTTGTAGAATTTGTATCCCTTCTGATTCAAATCATAACCAATGAAGATACATTTTTCAGCTTTAGGGTCTAGCTTCCCTCTTACCTGTGAGGGAATATGCACATATGCAACACAACCAAAGATTTTGCAATGATCCAGAGATGGTCTCTTACCATGCCAAGCCTCATAGGGTGTCATTCCATCAAGTGTTTTTGATGGCAACCTGTTAATTAAATATGTGGCAGTAGATACACTCTCTGCCCAAAGATAATTTGGCAATTTCTTTTCATTTAGCATAGACCTAGCTGTCTCTACAATGAGTCTATTCCTTCTTTCTGCTACCCCATTTTGTTCAGGTGAGTACCTTGTAGTAATCTCCCTCTTGATGCCTCTTTCCTGCAAGAAATCTTCAAAGTCATTGGAGAAGTATTCTCCACCACCATCTGACCTTAGCTTCTTCAAATGTCTACATCTTTATGTTTCATGAAATATAAGACAGTCCACCTGCTATAGTCATCAATGAAGGACACATAGTACCTTGATCCTGATATGGATGGCTCCTTGCTAGGTCCCCAAACATCTGTATGCACCAATTCCAGATAATCTTCATGCATAAAACCTTTCTTGGTATAGGGCAATCTGTGTGACTTACCAAATTGACAAGCCCCACACTTGTATATCATGTGTTGCTTGGATACATTAGGTATCCCAAGCACACATTGATCCCTGCTCATTTGTTTTATGGTCCTCTCTCCAATGTGACCTAATCTCTTGTGCCAAATCTCCAATTCTGATAGGGTCTGATCTTTATAGTTGTACAAAGCAATATTCTTAGTGTCTTCAAGTTCAAAGGTAAACAATCTACCTGATTTTTCCCCTTGGCTATCCTTCTGAATCCATGTCTTGGATCCTCCACATATGCACCATGTTGTGTGAACCTGACCTGTAGACCTTTCTCCACAATCTGACCTACACTCATTAGGTTCTTGGTGATTGTTGGAACATACAATACTCTGCTCAATAGATTCTGATTACCATCACTAGTTTTGACATTACCTACTTTAACAACTGAATGTTTAGTGTCATCACCTGTCTGCACTTGGTGCTTGCCTTTGGGTTCTTCCAAATCAAAAAGTAATGCAACATTTCCAGCTACATGATTAGAGCAACCTGAATCAATATAGAATAAGTGATCATCATTGATACCTGATTTAGATGTCATATTCATGATCAATAGGGAGTCATCTTGCTCCTCTGCATAATTGTTGTAATCCTTCCTATTTCTGTATCCACATTGATAGTTGCCATTGTGATTGTAGTTGTTGTTATAATTATTGTTGTAGCCATGGTAGCCTTGAGATTGGTTGAACCTGCCTCTGCTTTGAGAGTATCCTCCTCTTTGGTGACCTCTTCCTCTTTGGTTCTTGTAGTTTTTGTAGCATTCATCTGTGGTATGGTTAGACAAGCCACAGATATTGCATGGAGATTGGTTGTAGGGTCTCCCCCTACCTGACTTACCTCCTCTGCCTCTACCTCTTGAAGATCTACCTCTCCCTGCATAGTTTGCTTGGGAGGTAGAGCCTTCTTCATCAACCTTCTTGCACCTTTATCTTTTACCTTCTTATCAGTATAAAGGGCAGAGGGATTATTACCTTTTGATTGCTCTCCATTCTTTGTAAGCTTAGCTTCATGTGTGAAGAGTTGTCCAATCAGAGTTGTTAGATCAGGTGCTTGGATGTCCATGTATAAGTCCACTGCTGTGGTAAAGCTCTCCCACTTGTCATCTGCCTTTAGTCCATTGATCACTTGTCTGACTATTTGCTCTTCCTCAATCTCTTCTCCAACACTTGCAAGTTGGTCTGCAATGTCTTTGACCTTGGTGACAAAGTCTGAGACAGATTGCTTTGAATGCTTCCTAAGAGTGGTAAACTCAATCCATAGCTGATTCTTTCTGGCCCTTGTGCTTGATGAAAAATAAGTTGACAAGGTTTCCCAAGTCTCTTGGGAAGTTTTGCAATTCCTTATATGTGGTAGAAGGAAATCAGAAATAGAGTTTAGAAGATATGACCTTGCTAAAGCATCTTTTGCACACCATTGATTGAGTCTCTCTTGCTCTTCCTTGGTGGGTAGGCCTCTAGCTTTGAATGAGGGCAATTCCTCGTCTCCTGATATGAATCCAAACAAGCTCCTTCCTTGTAGATAGGTCTTCATCCTTAGAGACCAAGCTTGGTAGTTGTTCCTGTCTAATTTTTCAATGAAGGAAGGGAAACCATCACCCATGTTACCTTATATGCTCTGATACCACTGTTGGGAGTGATGATTGGATGCACTCAAGAAATGAGTTGATGCTGCAAAACCTGCTTCACACCTGCCCTCCTTTCTCTCCAGATATGCTTAGTATACTTGCTTAGCTTCCAAATTATACCAAGATATGCTATATGTACTTTGGAAATGAGTTGAGTAATGATTAGATCAAAACAGACTACTTGTGACTTCAAGAATCCTGAAAAACTTGCTATTTTGGTATTGACACCTGCTCAGAGTTATGCTCAGTGTGACCAGTGTAGTTACAATTAGCAAAATTCCTTCTCGGGATATTCTATTAGCTTAGTAAGCTCCCATTTGCAAGTGGAATGAAAGGAAATGATAGACTATACTCAGAGAAATCACTTTAGCAAAATAAGGTACACCCCCGATTTTTTAGGAGACTTACAGTCACAGACCAGTGAGCACCCCGACTGAGATTTCTCTGTGATGGTTGATCCAATGGCCTTGAAATTTTGTAGGTGTATAGTAGACTTTGAGCTGAATCCAATGCACTTTGAATCATCCAATTTGGTTCCGTAGATCTTGAGATATGCCTCTTGGAAGTTGACAGAGTTGAAGATGGTCACTCAGAGAAAACAGAGATTATGAATGTAATGCTATGTATTAATTCTATTGATTGTACATTCCCATTGGCATGATATGCAATGCCCAATGGTACTCAGAGGTGTAGGCTATGATGTAGCACACACACACTCAATGAATTACTCAGAATTGCCTCGGGAGGAGTGAAGGATTAGTGAGACTAACCCACGAGTTTTTTCCATATCTTTTTATAAGAGTTGATTGGTCATTTGAATTTGAATTCAAACTAATCTCCTAGAATCTTTCACCTAAAATTTGATTGAGATATTCTCTCAATCATTCACCCACTCAATCAATCAAATGTTCCACGACTTTCTCAAGTAGGTGTGATTACAAGATATTCCCAAGTCACAATGACTTTTACAAAGAGTAAAAAGTTAGAACACATAAGCATGAGTTCCTATGGCTCATTCTTCAAGTGATATTTCCATGAATTAACCCAAGCTAGGTTTCCAAGGTCCAAGCTTTATGTTGAGTCTTCAAGGTTGATATCCAAGCCAAGTGTTAGGCTTGAATTACACCAACAAAGCTAGGAATGAGGCTCGTGTTGCTTACCTCGGAAAACAGCTGGAGAGTGAGCACATGAATGAAGGTGATTCTATGGACAGTTTCCTAACGAAGATCAAAGACTTGAAGGAACAGTTGATTTCTGTTAATGAGGTTATACCAGATAGCTCACTTGTGCAGACCATTCTGAATGGTCTTCCTGATTCATATCAGAGTTTTGCTTCTACTCTTCGGTTGATGATGAAGGGCAATCCAAATTCCTTATCATTTGAGGAGTTAGTCTCTGTTTTGTTGCAAGAAGATCAGTCCAAGCAAAACAGGTCCATTATGCGAGTTGCAGATCAAGCTTTCCTAACTAGTTAGAAGGGCAAAGGAAAATGGAGCTCTTCAACTAGTAAGCAGAAATCTGCTAATTCTGCATATTCGAAGAAGGAAGATAAGAATGAGAAGAAATCAGAAAAGCAGAAATTGTTTTGTAAGTACTATAAAGGGAATGATCATATCATAAAGAACTGTCCAAAACTAGCTGCTAAAGAGGCAAAGAAAAAAGAGGTTGAATGGTTGTTGCATAGGCCTCTACACCAAAAATAGATTCTGCTAATCTTGTGCAGGAAGAAGAATGGTCGTTTACTACTATCTGCACTTTTGACCCATCTTCTCATGAGCAGTGCATGTCTGCAATAGACTCAACTGTTTGGTATTCTGACAGTGGGGCAACCAAACATATTACCTCGCAGTGCAGTTTCTTCTCTTCACTCGAGCCTGCCCCTACAGGGAATACTGTTACATGCGCCAACAACTCCTCTTATCCTGTTATGGAAGTTGGTAAGATCATTTTGACTACTGCTGATGGTAGTTCTTTCACTTTGTCAGATGATTTATTTGTGCCAAGGATCAAGAAGAACCTATTATCAGTTTCTGCATTAGCCAAGATTGGCTTGGTTGTGAAATTTGTTGATGACAGGTTTACAGTTCATGATCTGTCAAATGGTGATGTGATTATTGCTTCTGGCATTTTATGTTGTGGGTTGTATAAGCTCATAGGCTATGAAAGATCTGTAAATGATTTGGCATGTGCAGTAAATGATTCTCAGGCTATGTCAGATGCAAAGCTTTGGCATGCACGCTTTGGTCATCTGAATTTTGTTAATTTGCTACGCCTATGGAAATCTGAAATGGTGTCGTCTTTGCTCAAACTAGAGGCACCTGGAAAACATGTTTGTGAAGGCTCTATTTTGGGCAAAATGCAGCATGCATCCTTTCCAAAAGATGGTTCAGTTCGGGCTACTCTTTAGTTGCAGCTTGTACATAGTGATGTCTGTGGTCCTATGCAAACACCTTCTTTCAGGAATTATCTTTATTTCATGACTTTCATCGATGATTTTTCCAGGCATGCATGGGTATATCCATTGAAGGCAAAGTCTGAAGTGTTCATGTGCTTCAAATAGTTTTTGGTTTTGGTTGAAAATCCCTCAGCATGTAAAATGGGCACCCTCCGTTCTGATCGAGGGGGGGAGTATATGTCTTCTGATTTTAATACATTTCTGGTTGAACGTGGGATAAAACACCAATGTATAGTGCCATATACATCTCAACAGAATGGAGTTGCTGAACAAAAGAACAGGTCACTCATGGAGATGGCGAGGTGTATGGTCAAGAGTCAGGCTTTACCACATAGTTTATGGCTTGAGGTTGTCATGTGTGCAGCATATGTACTGAACAGGTGTCCCACTAAAGCGCTGCAGTCTATCACTCCATATGAGGCTTGGCATGATTGCAAGCCATCTGTTGCTCATCTACGTTTTTTTGGTTGTTTGGCATATGCATTAGTGCATGAACAACATCGCAAAAAATTGGATGATAAAGCAATAAAATGTATTTTTGTTGGGTACAGTTCTGAAAGTAAAGGTTATCGTCTTTATCATCCACAAACTAAACGCATTCTGGTTAGCCGTGATGTTGTTTTTGTGGAAGATGCTATTCAGCCATTGCTTTCATGTACTAAGGAGACATCTGTTAGCTCCAAAGAAATGTATGATACTTTGCTTCCTCTTTTTACATGTGGACAGTCTAGTGTTGGTCCTAATGAGGCAACTTCTCAGCCTTTGCAGATTTCATGTGATGATGTAGATAATTCCATTTCTGATGCAGATAATTCCATTTCTAATGCAGATAATTCCATTTGTAATGCAGATGTACATGATGCACTTATTGATGAGAGAGCTGATATTGAGCAGGCAAGAACTATGCCAAAATAGCTGGTACAGACCTTGCGTGACAGCAAATTAGGTGCACCTCTATCATATCGTACTCGATCATGCTCTCATAGTGCCTCTTTTGCATCAAATTGCTATGCTATGGCTGCATCTAGTCCCTATGATGAGAATGAGCCTGTTTCATTTGATGAAGCACAAAATTCAAAAAATTGAATGGCTGCTATGCAATCTAAATATGATGCAATAATGAAGAATGGTTCTTGGTCTTTATGTGACTTGCCACCTGGCAAGAAGGCCATTGGCACTAAGTGGGTATACAAGCTAAAGTGTAAACCTGATGGTACAGTTGGCAGGTATAAGGCTAGGCTTGTTGCAAAGGGTTATGTGTAGGACAGAGGCATTGATTTTGATGAGACCTTTGCACCTACATGTCGTATGACTACTGTTCGGAGCATTTGTGCACTTGTAGCCCATCATGGTTGGAATGTACATCAGTTGGACATTAAAATTGCATTTCTGAATGGTGACTTGCATGAGGAAGTGTATGTTTTTCAGGCCCGTGGCTTTGTGCAGAAAGGGCATGAAAACTAGGTGTGCAGGTTAAAGAAGGCATTATATGGTTTAAAGCAAGCACCACGTTCTTGGTATGAGAAGATACATGCCTATTTGATTGCACATGGTTTTGAGAACAGTCCAACTGAAAGCACCTTATATGTTAAGCGTGCTAATGATGTGCTTCCGATCATTGTTTTCTATGTTGACGACATGCTGCTCACTAGTCCTATTGAGAAGCATATTGCTGATTTTAAGGCTGATTTGCATGCCTCATTTGAGATGTCTGATTTGGGGCATTTGCATCACTATTTGGGCATTCAGTTTATGCAAGTTGATGGTGGAATGGCTTTGTGTCAAACGAAATATATTGACACATTATTGCAGCGTTTTGGCCTTGAAGACTGTAAGCCTATTGCCACTCCTATGGAGACAGGTTTATGATTGAGTCTTCATGATGCTGGAGATGCATTTGATGTTGTCCTCTATCAGTAGGCTATTGGATGCCTGATTTACTTATGCATTACTCGGCCAGATATTCAGTTTGTTGTCTCACAGATGAGCAGATTTATGCATTGCCCAGGTGTCAAGCATTGGCAAGCGGTTAAGTGCATCTTTTGCTACTTGAGTGGTACTCGGCTACTTGGGTTGTTTTATCCCAAGGGGGGATCACTACCACCAAATTTGCATGCTTTTTCTGACTCAGACTGGGCTAGTTGCTATGACACTCTGTGTGTCCACTAGTGGCTTTTGCTTCATGCTTGGTAGCTCATGTATATCTTGGTTGAGCAAGAAGCAGCCTACTCTCGCCACTTCTAGTTGTGAGGCTGAGTATATGGCAACTTTCACAGCTATTGTTGAGTGTGTGTGGCTCAGACGCCTTATGGCTGATTTGGGTGTTGGTCAGTCTTCTGCCACCACCATCTTCACTGACAGTCAGAGCGCATTGACAATTGCGAGGAACCCTGTGTTCCATGCTCGCACTAAGCACATTGAGGTGCATTATCATTATTTCAGGGAAAGGTTCTCTGCTGGGGAGATCAGCTTGGCATATGTGCCCATGCAGGAGAACATTGCAGACCTTTCACGAAGGCTCTGCCCAAGGAGAAGTTTGAAGCTTTCCACAAAGCTTTGGGCTTACTTCCTTTTGTGGAGTGATTTCCACATAGCTTGGCACTTCCTTATACATGAGTGCCAGCTACTAGTTCACCGCATCACTCCGAGGGGGGATTCATTGATATATTTAGGTAGTGATGTGTGTGAACACCCTAGGACCACCGGGGCACTTTTTTCCCTCTTTAGGAGGGTTTTTTCCCCCGGCTTGTATATATGCCTATTGCCCTAATGGGCTACTTATCTTTGTACATTCTCTAGTAGTACATTCAGTATTGTGTGTTGTGATCCAAGCTTCTTCTTCTTCCTGCTGTTCGCGTGCTTTGACAGACGTCTAACTCCAATATTTCATTCTATGTGTCCAACCTGAACATGTCAAGAATGCAATTCCTTTCAAGTAGGTAAATACTTTCCTATTTGAATATGACTTCTATCCCCAAGAATTAATTCAAATTCCTAATTTTAATATCTTGAACTCTACTCCAAGATACTTCTTCAAATTCTTTATCCTTCATTGGTCATTCCCAATAAGATATGAGGCATCTACAGAGATACAAATGCACACAACTTCATTATCCTTGCACTTAATGTAGAGAAGGATCTACTTAGCTTTGAATTTAGCCACACCTCGTGAGATAGTCAATCAACCTTTTATCTCAAGCCCTAGATTCTTGCTTGAGACCATATAAAGCATTCATTAATCTAAAAACATGTTTTGGACACCTTTTATCTTCAAATCCTTGAGGTTGATCCATCAATACCATCTCTTCTATGTCTCAATTCAAGAATGCATGCTTCACATCTAACTAATATGTACTTCTATGCTTACATGTAGAAATCACTATCAAAGTGGCATCGTTGCTACAACGATAAAGGTATCTGCATAATCAATACCATATGTTTGGGAAAATTCATTTTCCAATAACCTTTCTTTATACCTTGTTTTTGATGCATCTCAATTCCTCTTCAATTTGTACACCCACTTGTTTCAAATCACCTTGTCTTTGGCATCAGTGTCCATATATTTTTGTCTTCAAGATCCTTAACCTCTTCCTTCATAGCTTCTCTCAATTCTTGGAACTATTTGCATCTTTATAAAACATTGGGTCTTCCTTTTCCATCACTTTTTTCATATATGCAACATGATTTACAATGAAAGAATCATATGTATATCGATCCACATGATACCTTAACATATCAGATTTCCTTTCTTTGAAAGTTGGGGGTACGAGCATTTTTTGCCTTGGGTGTTTCACCACTACCTTTGAGCTTTCTACTTGCTCAAAATTCTACTCACTATCCAATTCTATCCATATGTCTTCACATTCATCCAACTCTTGTATCTTGGCCTTGCCTTTAGACATTGCATCATGGATTTGTCTTGAGCTTGAGATTGTTGGCCTCCTAGTCCGATTTTATCACCTCATTGAGTTGTTTTCCAAGCTTAGTGGTTGTATACAACTAAGTTTAATGTCCAATCTTTCTTCATCCTCACCAACAGTCTTATCTTCGTCATAGTCTTCTACCTCGGAAGAGTCGGAGCGTGCCACGACAAAAAGGTCATCAAATTGAACATCTTAAGATACCTTGAGATCTTTCCTTAGTTTATAGAACCTATATGCTTTTGCTACCCAAAATACCTAAAGAATAAACAATTCTCTTGTCCTAGCATCAAGATTAGCCAAATCTCATTAGGTACATGCATGTAGCACAAAAATTTAGACACCTTGAGATGTAGAGATTTGGTTTTTTACCATAAAATTTTTCATAAGGACTTGATTAATGAACACTTGATGTTGATGGTCTTGTCATGATGTATGCTACATTAGGTATGGCATCTCTCCAATAGTAATTAGGAATATTTACTTCATTAAGCATAGCCCTAACACACTCTACCAACTACCTATTATTTCTTTCTACTACATTCTGTTGTGGGGTATATGTGCATGGAAATTTCCTATTTCACAATCATCATAAAGGTGGTAGCATATCTACCACCGTTAAGTGATGGTATCATTATAGGCCCCCGAACATTTGTGTGTATGAGGTTCAAGGGATGTTGTTTTATGTAACCTTTCTTTTTGAACGGATGTTTTTAGTTTACTTCGCCAATCTATATGCTTCACAAAAACTTTGCAAGATTTGGCCTTCAAAACTTGTTAGGCCATCCATTAGTCTCCTCTGCTGCATCTCCTCCATCCTGTCTGTGTTGATGTGGCCCACCCTTTTGCGCCACAAGTCCAGTTGAACTACTTCTTTACTACAATAAGTGAATTACATAGATTCATTTAGGGTTGACTTTACCTCCATGTTGAAAAACCTTCCTTCCTTTCTTACTTTTTCCATTACTTTGTAGTCGTCCTTGGGGTCTTCAACATAGCATCTTTTTTTGGTAAATCTCACTTGATAACATATGTCTAGTATTTTTCCAGTAAAGAATAGTTTACTAATTATTGTGGGGACATGTAACTCATCTTTTAAACACCTAGCCTTATATCTAACTTCAATCATCACATCTCATATGCAAAGAATAGATTCTTTATTATTGTGGGCACATGTAACGCATCTTTTAAACACCTAGCCTTATATCTACATTCAATCATCAGATCGCAGATGCATTGATGGCATGAGATGTGTCATCCCCTATCTCAACATGAACTTTATTGTCTAGAGAACTGAAATTACTAAACCAAGACTTTCCATTACGTGCCTCATGTTAGAAAAATAAAGCTATTTATTATAGGAATGTAATCTAATATGATTTACCATGTCTTTGTATGAATATGTATTCATCATCACGAGAAAAGTATCATTCTCTATTTTTGAACTTGATTTTACATAGTTGTTGGTGCAAATGCCAAGCCCACACACTTGGCTAGGCATGAGAAGCTCTTATGAGGAAAATTTTAAGTCCCATAGAAACCATTGCCTATAGATTTTATCTTTTACCATTTGTAAAAGTCTATTTGAAGCATCTAGACACCTATCTTTTCGATTTAGAAAAGGTTCTATTTTGGATTGAAAAAATAATACCCATGTTGAATAGTTGATCATATTGTAAGATAGTGAGGCTTACATCATAGCCTACACTTCTATCTATCATTGGGCATTGATTATCATGCCAATGATCTTGTAGAAGATTGGGAGAAATGCGCGTCGAAGTACCCATTGGTCAAACTCTACAGAGGTCCTAAAAAATCAGGGGTAATGCTATACTTGCTAAATTGATTGCTCTGTGTATAGTACATAATTTTAAGTGATTCCACTTGGAAACATTAGCTTATTAAGTAATCTAATATCTCCAAAAGGAATTTTTCTAATTCCTACTGTACTGGAAGCACTAAGCTTAACAAGCAACATGTGTGTGAAGCAAAATTGAAGGTTTTCACTAGATTGTGAACTTGGAAGTAGTCTGTTTTGAATCAAACATTACTCACATCATTTCCAGAGTACATAGGCACTTGTTTAGTGTCATTCGAAAGCTAAGAGGGCCCACAACTCATTGTGAAGCGAAAGAGAGCTGGTACAAAGCAAGAGTTAGCAGTACCAACTCATTTTCTGGAGTTTCCATCCATCTTTCCCAACAGTGGTATCAGAGCAAAGCTAAGGTAAAATGGGAGATGGTTTTCCTTCTTTCATTGATAAATTGGACAGGAACAACTACCAAGCATGGTCCTTGATGATGAATACATACTTGCAAGGAAGGAGTCTCTATGGATACATCTTAAGAGATGAGGAGATGCCCATTTTTAGAAGCAAAGGACAACCTACAAGAGAGGAGCATGAAAGACTCAACTCATGGTGTGCCAAAGATGCATTAGCAAGGTCATACTTACTTAATCTCTGATTTTCTTCTTCCACACATTAGGAACTGTAAGACATCCCAAGAGACTTGGGAAACATTGTCTTCATATTTCTCTTCCAACATAAAGGCTAGGAAGAACCAATTGTGGATTGAGTTTACCACTCAAAGGAAGCAACCCAAGCAAGGTATCTCATAGTATTTGGCCAAAGTCAAGGATGTAGCTGATCAATTGGAAAGCATAGGAGAAGAGATTGAAGAGGAGCAAATTGTTAGACAAGTGATCAATGGGATTAAAGCAGATGATAAATGGGAGAGCTTCACAACTCCCATGGACTTGTACATGGACATGCAGATTCCAGATCTTACCACACTCAAGGGGCAACTCTTTACCCATGAAGCCAAGCTCATAAAGAATGGAGATTCATCAAGAGGTAATAGCTCTTCTACCCTATACACAGATAAAGGCAAGACTAAAGAGAAATGGAAAAGCAAGAAGATTGAGGATGAAGGTACAACCTCTCAAGCCAACTATGCAAGGAGAGGTAGAAACTCAAGAGGTAAGGGCACTGGAGATAAGCAAGGTAGGGGGAGACCTTATAACCCCTCACCATGTAATATTTGTAGTTTGTCAAATCACACTATAGATGAATGGTACAGGAACTTCAAGAATCAGAGGGGTAGAGTTTTCAAAAGAGGTGGATATACACAATCACGAGGAAGATTCAACCATCATCAAGGGTACAATAACAACTACCAAGGAGGTTACAAAGCAACGAAAGATTACAACAACTATACAGAGGAGCAAGAGGATTCTCTTCTGATTATGAATATGACTTCAAAGCCAGGTATAAATGATGACCATCTCTTCTACATTGACTCAGGATGCTCAAACCATGTGGCAGGCAATGTACCTCTTCTCTCTGATCTTGAGGAACCTAAGGGAAAGCATCAGGTACATGTTGGAGATAGATGTCTGCGGAAGCACGCAAACAGCAAAAGGAAGAAGAAGAAGCTTTGTGCACAACACACAAGACTGAATGTATTACTAGATAATGTACAAAGATAAGTAGCCCATTAGGGCAATAGGCGTATATACAAGCCAGGGGAAAAAAACCTCCTAAAGAGGGAAAAAACTCCCCGATGGTCCTAGTGTGTTCACACACATCACTACCTAAATATATCAACAAATCCCCCCTGGGAGTGATGCGGTGAACAAGGAGCTGGCACTCATGTATAAGGAAGTGCCAAGCTATGTGGAAATCACTCCACAAAAGGAAGTAAGCCCAAAGCTTTGCGGAAAGCTTCAAATTTCTCCCTAGGCAGAGTCTTCGTGAAAAGGTCTGCAATGTTCTCCTGCATGGGCACATATGCCAAGTTGATCTCCCCAGCAGAGAACCTCTCCCTGACATAGTGATAACACACCTCAATGTGCTTAGTGTGAGCATGGAACACAGGGTTCCTCGCAACTGTCAATGCGCTCTGACTGTTAGTGAAGATGGTGGTGGCAGAAGTCTGACCAACACCCAAATCAACCATAAGGCATCTAAGCCACACACATTAAACAATAGCTGTGAAAGCTGCCCTATACTCAGCCTCACAATTGGAAGTGGCCACAGTAGGCTGCTTCTTGCTCAACCAAGATATACATGAGCTACCAAGCATGAAGCAAAAGCCACTAGTGGACACACGAGTGTCATAGCAACAAGCCCAGTCTGAGTCAGAAAACGCATGCAAATCTGGCGGTAGTGATCCCCCCTTTGGATAAAACAACCCAAGTAGTCGAGTACCACTCAAGTAGCGAAAGATGCGTTGCCAATGCTTGACACCTGGGCAATGCATAAATCTGCTCATCTGTGAGACAGCAAACTGAATATCTGGCCGAGTAATGCATAAGTAAATCAGGCATCCAACAGCCTGCTGATAGAGGACAGCATCAAATGCATCTCCAGCATCATGAAGACTGAATCGTAAACCTGTCTCCATAGGAGTGGCAATAGGCTTACAGTCTTCAAGGCCAAAACGCTGCAATAATGTGTCAATATATTTCATTTGACATAAAGCCATTCCACCATCAACTTGCATAAATTGAATGCCCAAATAGTGATGCAAATGCCCCAAATCAGACATCTCAAATGAGGCATGCAAATCAGCCTTAAAATCAGCAATATGCCTCTCAATACATCCAATGAGCAGCATGTCATCAACATATACAACAATGATGAGAAGCACATCATTAGCATGCTTAACATATAAGGTGCTTTCAGTTGGACTGTTCTCAAAACCATGTGCAATAAGATAGTCATGTATCTTCTCATACCAAGCACGTGGTGCTTGCTTTAAACCATATAATGCCTTTTTTAACCTACACACATGATTTTCATGCCCTTTCTGCACAAAGCCATGGGGTTGAAAAACATACACTTCTTCATGCAAGTCACCATTCAGAAATGCAATTTTGCTGTCAAACTTGTACATTCCAACCATGATGAGCTGCAAGTGCACAGATTCTCCAAACAGTAGTCATACGGCATGTAGGTGCAAAGGTCTCATCAAAATCAATGCCTCTTTCCTGTGCATAACCCTTTGCAAGAAGCCTAGCCTTATATCTATCAATTGTACCATCAGGTTTATGCTTCAGCTTGTATAGCCACTTAGTGCCAATGGCCTTCTTGCCAGGAGGCAAGTCACATAAAGACCAAGTACCATTCTTCACTATAGAATCATATTCAGATGCATAGCAGCCATCCAATTTTCTGAATTTTGTGCTTCATCAAACGAAACAGGCTCATTCTCATCATAGAGACTAGATGCAGCCATAGCATAGCAATCTGATGCAAAAGAGGCACTATGAGAGCCTAAACGAGTACGATATGATAGAGGTGCATCTAATTTGCTGTCACGCATTTTGGCGTAGTTTTTGCCTACTCAATATCAGCTCTCTCATCAACAAGTGCATCATGTAAATCTGCATCAGAAATGGAATTATCTGCATCATCACATGAAACCTGCAAAGGCTGAGAAATCGCCTCATTAGGACCAGCAATAGAATGTCCACCTATAAAAAGAGGCATCAAAGTATCATACATGTCTTTCGAGCTAACAGATGTCTCCTTGGTACATGAAAGCAATGGCTGAATAGCATCTTCCACAAAAACAAAATCACGGCTAACCAGAATGTGTTTAGTTTGTGGATGATACAGACGATAGCCTCTACTTTCAGAAATGTACCCAACAAAAATACATTTTACTACCTTATCATCCAATTTTCTGCGATGTTGTTCAGGCACTAATGCATATGCCAAACAACCAAAAACACGCAGATGAGCAACAGATAGCTTACGGTCATGCCAAGCCTCATATGGATTGATAGATTGTAGCGCTTTAGTGGGACACCTGTTAAGTACATATGTTGCACACATGACAGTCTCAAGCCAGAAACTATGTGGTAAAGCCTGACTCTTGACCATACACCTCACCATCTCCATGAGTGACCTGTTCTTTCTTTCAGAAACTCCATTCTGTTGAGGTGTATACGGCACTATACACTGGTGTTTTATCCCACGTTCAGCCAGAAATGCATTAAAATCAGAAGACATATATTCCCCCCCTCGATCAAAACAGAGGATGCTCATTTTACATGCTGACAGATTTTCAACCAAAACCAAAAACTATTTGAAGCACATGAACGCTTCGGACTTTGCCTTCAATGGATATACCCATGCATGTCTGGAAAAATCATCAATGAAAGTCACGAAGTAAATGTAATTTCCAAAAGAGGGTGTCTGCATAGGACCACAGACATCACTATGTACAAGCTGCAATTTCTGTGTAGCCCAAACTGAACCATCTTTTGGAAAGGAGGAACGCTGCATTTCGCCCAAAATACAACCTTCACATACATGTTTTCTAGGTGCCTCAAGCTTGGGAAAAGAAGACACCATATCAGATTTCTGCAGGCGTAGCAAAGTAGCAAAATTCAGATGACTAAAGCGTGCATGCCAAAGCTTTGCATCTCACATAGCCTGAGAATCATGAACTGCACATGCCGAATCATTAACAAATCTTTCATACTCTATGAGCTTATACAGCCCACGACATAAAATGCCAGAAGCAATTATAACATCGCCATTTGACAGATCATGAACAGTACATCTGTCATCAACAAATTTCACAACCAAGCCAATCTTGGCTAATGCAGAAACTGATAACAGATTCTTCTTGATCCGTGGCACAAATAAAGCATCTGACAAAGTGAAGGAACTACCATCAGTAGTAGTGAGAATGATCTTACCAACTCCCATGATAGGATAAAAGGAGTTGTTGGCGCATGTGATAGTATTCCCTATAGGGGCAGGCTCGAGTGAAGAGAAGAAACTGCGCTGCGAGGTAATATGTTTGGTCGCCCCACTATCAAAGTACCAAACATCTGAGTCTACTGCAGACATGCACTGATCATGAGAAGATGGGTCAAAACTGCAAATAGTAGTAAACGCCCATTCTTCTTCCTGCACAAGATTAGCAGACTCTGTTTTTTGGTGTAGAGACATCTGCAACAACCATTCCAGCCTCTTTCTTCTTTGCCTCTTTTGCAGCCAGTTTTGGACAGTTCTTTATGATATGATCGTTCCCTTTACAGTACTTACAAAACAATTTCTGCTTTTTTGATTTTTTCTCATCTTTGTCTTGGTTCTTCCAATGTGCAGCATTTGCAGATTTTTGCTTACTAGTAGAAAAGCTCCATTTTCCTTTGCCCTTCTGACTAGCCACAAAAGCTTGATCTACAACACGCATAATGGACCTATTCTGCCTAGACTGATCTTCCTGCAACAGAACAGAGACTAACTCCTCAAATGATAAGGCATTTGGATTGCCTTTCATCATCAATCGAAGAGTAGAAGCAAAACTCTGATATGAATCAGGAAGACCATTCAGAACCTTCTGCACAAGTGAGCTATCTGGTATAACCTCATCAGAAGAAATCAACTGTTCCTTCAAGTCTTTGATCTTTGTCAAAAAATTGTCCATAGAATCACCTTCATTCATGTGCTCACTCTCCAACTGTTTTCGGAGGTAAGCAACACGAGCCTCATTCCTAGCCTAGTACAATGTGGTAAGGGTATCCCAAGCATCCTTTGTTGTTCTGCAAGAGCGAATATGAGGAATAATGGCACGTTTGACAGACAAAGCTATCAATGCATGTGCCTGGGCATCTCTGCCATCCCAACAAATCTGCTCTGCAGTAAGTGCAACAGAAACAGCAGCACAAATAGGAATCTGCAGAATATCATCTTCGACACCATCTCCATCAGCTTCAGCACCTGTATTTGCAGTACCTGTAGTCGCAGGTATAACAGGACGTCTTTCAACACCCTGCACAATGTTCCACATTTCTTTTGCAACCAATACATGTCACATCATATAAGCCCATAATGGGTAGTTGGTACCATCCAACTTATCCTCAACAGCCAACAAACGGAATACATCACTGCTTTCATCCATGGCCGGTGACTAAAATACCTTGATGTAGAAAATTAACTATATCTCAAAAAGTTGAACGAAACTGCCCAGACGAGTTTTGCTAGACATGTAGCAAACCGAGATGCTTATACTGGAAAACAGAAACTGGTATATACCTTTGGCACAAAAAGACGAAATAGCCTGCACAAGCGCTGCGATAGTGCGTTCGGAGGCCGAAACGAGCTCAGATCGTGATTTTGGCACGACAAAGCGAAGCTATTTTGATCTCTGAAACACCTTGAGTATGCTCACCAAATTTCATGTGAATATGAGACTACAAATGGAAAGGTGTAGATGACGCCCTAGATGAAGCGACGACCTGCTCTGATACCAATTATTGGAGATAGATGTCTGCAGAAGCATGCGAACAACAAAAGGAAGAAGAAGAAGCTTGGAGCACAACACACAAGATTGAATGTATTACTAGAGAATGTACAAAGATAAGTAGCCGATTAGGGCAATAGGCATATATACAAGCCGGGGGAAAAAAACCTCCTAAAGAGGGAAAAAAATGCCCCGACGGTCCTAGTGTGTTCACACACATCACTACCTAAATATATCAACAGTACAAATAGGTGATGACACCAAGCACTCAGTGATCAAAGTAGGAAATGTTAAAACCTCTGATGGAAATAAAAATATGTTGAGCAGGGTCCTATATGTACCTACAATTACCAAGAATTTAATGAGTGTTGGATAAATTGTGGAAAAGGGTTTGCAGGTCAGGTTCAACAAATATGGAGCATTTGTGGAGGATCCCCAACATGGATTCAAGAGAATTTCCAAAGGAAAAAATACAGGTAGATTATTTACCTTTGAACTTGAAGATACAAAGAATATTGCATTCTATAGTTACAAAGACCAAACATTGTCAGAGCTTGAAATTTGGCATAAGAGATTAGGGCATGTTGGTGAGAGAAATTTAAAGCAAATATGTAGAGATCAATGTGTGCTTGGGATACCTAATATATCCAAGCAACACATGATCTATAAATGTGGTGCTTGTCAGTTTGGAAAATCTTACAAAGACCAAACATTGTCAGAGCTTGAAATTTGGCATAAGAGATTAGGGCATGTTGGTGAGAGAAATTTAAAGCAAATATGTAGAGATCAATGTGTGCTTGGGATACCTAATATATCCAAGCAACACATGATCTATAAATGTGGTGCTTGTCAGTTTGGAAAATCTCACAGGTTATCCTTCTCAAAGAAAGGCTACATGCATGAGGACTACTTAGAGCTTGTCCATACAGATGTATGGGGACCAAGTAAGGATCCCTCAATTTTTGGATCAAGGTATTATGTATCTTTCATTGATGATTTCAGTAGATGGACTATCTTATATTTTATGAAGCACAAAGATGAAGTATTCAGTTGCTTTAAAAAGTATCTTGCACTTGTTGAGAACTAAACAAGAAGAAGCCTAAAGAGGTTAAGGTCAGATGGAGGAGGTGAGTACTTCTCAAATGAGTTTGGTGCATTCTTGCAGGATAGAGGAATCAAGAGAGAAATTACAACAAGGTATACCCCTGAGCAAAATGGGATGGCAGAGAGGAGAAATAGACTAATTGTTGAAACAGCTAGGTCAATGCTAAATGAGAAAAAATTACCTAATTATCTATGGGTAGAAAGTGTATCTACTGCCACTTATCTTGTAAACAGGTTGCCATCCAAATCTCTTGATGGGATGACCCCATATGAAGCATGGCATGGTAGAAGACCTTCACTTGATCATTGCAGGATCTTTGGATATGTTGCTTATGTGCATATCCCTTCTCAAATTAGAGGTAAGCTAGACCCCAAGGCAGAGAAGTGCATCTTCATAGGGTATGACTTGAACCGGAAAGGATACAGGTTTAGAGGAATTTCCAAGCCTCACCAAGGAGGAGCCAAACCAGATTGAAGACATCAAATCAGATGATGAAGACATCATCAACCTAGAGGAATTCAAGGCATGGAAGTCCAAAGGCAAATTCAAAATGAAGAAGTTGGAGGATATACGTGAATCATCCAGCCAAGCAATCAGAAGATCACAAAGGGAAAGCAAGAATCCAATTAGATATGGGTATGACACTTCTTTAGTTACTAAGAATTTTGTTTATCTTGCAAAAGACTTGTCATTTGAAGAGCCATCATCATATGAAGAGGCAAAGACCAAGGCAGAATGGAAGGAAGCTATGGATGAGGGGATTGAAGCACTCAAAGAGAATGATACATGAGAGCTAGTGCAAAAGAAAGAGTCTATGAAGGTAATTGGTTCTAGATGGATCTATAAGATCAAGACAAATTTTGATGGATCAATAAGAAGGTACAAAGCTAAACTTGTGGCTAAGGGTTTTGCACAAACCCAAGGAGTTGATTATGAAGAAACCTTCTCACATGTGGCCAAAGTGCCAACCATCAGGGTATTGGTAAGTGTGGATGCATCAAAGAATTGGAACATGTACCAATTGGATGTAAAAGATGCATTTCTAAATGGCTGGATTTCAGAGGAGGTGTACATGTCTCAACCTCCTAGCTATGAGGACCCAATCAAGGTAACATATGTTTGTAAATTGAACAAAGCTCTTATGGATTGAAGCAGGCACCTAGGGCATGGAACCATAGGTTGACTACATACCTTCAGGATCAAGGATTCATCATGAGTAAAGCACATACTTCTCTATTTGTTAAGAGAAGTACTCAGAGGTGATATGTATATGTGTATATGTTGATGATATCATATTTACAGGTAATGATGCTAATGGCATCAAGCAGATTAATAATCAAATGATGCAGGAATTCAAAATCAATGATCTAGGGTCACTAAATTATTTTCTTGGACTTGAGTTAGTCTATAATAACTCTGGAATTTACATTACACAAAGAAAGTATGTACAAGACATGTTAAAGAAGTTTCAATTGTAGGATGCCAAGGTAGCAAGCACTCCTATGGAGGTGAACCAAAAATTAAGTGCTCAAAGGTGATGTGCTTGAGGATATTGTAGGTTACCAAAGCATAGTGGGAAGCTTAAATTATGCTACGTTGACAAGGATTGATATTGCTTATGGAGTAAGTGTTTTAAGTCAATTTATGCACAAACCTAGGGCACCTCACTTGGAAGCTTCCAAGAGGATTTTGAAGTACCTCAAGGGCACTCAAAATCAAGGTTTTTATTTTCCTTATACTTCAGATTTGGATATCAACATATACTCAAATGCAGATTGGGCAGGTTGCAAAGATGATAGCAGGAGTACATCAAGTTACATATCCTTTGCAGGTGAAAAGCCTATATCATGGTCTTCTAAGAAGCAGCCTACTATTTCTTTGTCGTCAACAGAGGCAGAGTATAGAGGATTGGCCAATGCTACTCAAGAGGCCATATGGATCATATTGCTATATACTTATTTGGGTTTGCATACTATATCTCCAATGATTTTTGGAGATAATATAAGTTCCTTACATCTTGCAGCAAATCCTATTTATCATGCTAGGACCAAGCATATAGAGGTCCACTATCATTATGTGAGAGAAAAGGAAATCCTATTTATCATGCTAGGACCAAGCATATAGAGGTCCACTATTGAGCAAGGAAATTCATTTGGCATATGTATCAACCAATATGCAATGTGCAGACTTATTGACCAAAGCACTTGATGGTACTAAACTTTGCAGGTTTAAAGCTATGATTGGATTGCAGGACATACAAGAGGATTGAAGAAGAAGACCAAGCCAAGATGTTTGGCTTGAGGGGGAACTGTTGGTACAAATGCCAAGCCTACACACTTGGCTAGGCATGAGAAGGTCTTATGAGGAAAAATTGAAGTCCCATAGAAACCATTGCCTATGGATTTTATCTCTTACCATTTGTAAAAGTCTATTTGACGTGAAGGAATAGTTGTAAAAGCCACTAAACCCATGGAGTTAGATGGATTGTTAAGCCATGAGTTCTTAGAGAGAATATCTCCTAGATTAGTGGATCATTTCTAGTGAGAGCCAAAGTTGAATTCAAATTCAAATTCAAATGAATCATCTATAAAAGATGAATGTAAAACTCACGAGATAGATCACTCCAATTTCGAGGCATTAGTTGATCATATTGTAAGAGAGTGAGGTTTACATCATAGCCTACACTTCTATCTATCATTGGGCATTGATTATCATGCCAATGATCGTGTACAACACTGTTTCATAGTACAATAGATCATCCATTATATCTATTGAGCTCTTTGTCATAGTCACTCTGAACAGTCATTTTGTATTGCTCATATCTCAGTCAATACTCCACCATTTTCAATGTTCTATAGCTCATTAGAATCAGCTCTAAGTCTACTACATGAGGAAAAATTTTGAAGACATTCAATTCAGTTGATTGGGATAAAAGTACGTCGAAGTATCCACTGGTCAAACTCTGGAGAGGTCCTAAAAAATCAAGGGTAATGCTATACTTGCTAAATTGATTGCTCTATGTATAGTACATCATTTTAAGTGATTTCACTTGGAAACATTAGCTTATTAAGCTAATTTAATATTTCCAAGAGGAATTTTTCTAATTCCTACTGTAATGGAAGCACTAAGCTTAACAAGCAGCAGGTGTGTGAACCGAAATAGAAGGTTCTCACTAGATTGTGAACTTGGAAGTAGTCTATTTTGAATCAAACATTACTCACATCATTTCCAAAGTACATAGGCACTTTTAGTGTCATTGGAAAGCTAAGAGGGCCCACAACTCAACTCTGAAGCTAAAGAGGGCTGGTACAAAGAAGGACTTAGTAGTACCAACTCATTTTCTGGAGTGTCCATCCATCTTTCCCAACAATAGTTACCTTGATTCTTTAGCCCATGAATGCTACTTTTATACATTTTTTTGTTGCTTGGTTTGCCGACATATGTAACAGCCATCTTCATGAGAACCTCTATTATAATACATTTTTCCTCATCATCCTTTGTATTTTCCTCTTCCTCTTGAGCTTGATACTCCATTTGAGCTCCCTTGGTTTCATTCTTTCCTTATTTCCTCCTCTTCCTCTTCCTCTTCCTCTTGAATTTCATGGATAGGAAACTTGGGGTTGTTGTCCTTGCTTTGTCCATCACCTAAATTCATTTCTTGAGTTTTGGTAGAATATCCCTCCCATATACTAAATTTAGCCTTCCTCTATCGATCATCATATTTGAGACCATTGAGAAGATGATCTACCAATTCATCATCCTCTACATAGCTCCCAGGTGATCCAAATGCATGTGATATCCTTTATCTTGAGTACATAATCATTCACACTATTCCTAGAGTCCTTAAGTTATTCAACTCATTCTTTAGTTGAATCTTCCTTGTTTCATTTTTCATTGAGCTCTAGGTTTGTATATGCCCAATAATGATATTACTTATATGTTGAGATAGGATGAACATCACTCTTGTACCATTTTCTCCTCATCATTGACAGCTTTGCTTTGGTTCTCAATGGACTTCATAGGATCCAATTAGGGCTTCTCCTTTGTAGCCCTAACAAGTCCCCAAAACCTCTTGGCCATGCAAAAGTTTGAGATTCTAAATCCATGTTGGTAGTTGGTCTTATCTAGCTTCTTGACATAGATGCCAAACTCTGACATGGTGCCTTTGATCTTTCTTATGGGGTCCTAATCCCTCAATGATGTGGATGTGAGGTCAAAAGACTACAAAAATTACCTCAAGCTACAACTTTCCCAACAATTTGTAGCCCTCTTGATGTAGCTTTCCCAAAAATGTATAGCCTTCATGATGTATGACTACTTGGTATATCCACCTTGCCCTTTTTGTGGTTGACTCCCACCACAACTCCTTACACTTGAATGATCTACTCCAACACTTCAAGTACCTTCATTTCGTTCATCTCCATGTAATATCTTGCTCTAATACCATTGTTGAGAGAAGACAAGTTTCCTTGCATAGCTATGAAGTTGTATCTCCCAAGTCCAACACAATGCCTAATGTTGATTCCTTTTACAATTTTGACAACTCATTGTAAGAACTCTAGAGAGATTTTACATGAGTATAGCAGACAATAAAAACTTTCAAAGATGCGATAGATTATTAGCAACCATAAATAAAATACAAAGAAATTGATCTACCAAGATAAACTTACAATACTAGCCTTTGTCTATGTGTAGACATGGATACGCCTAGTGAAAAAATAACCAAGTGTGGGGGAAACTAGTTTAAACAAGCAAGGGGATTGCTACATGGAGTTGAAATCTCTCTCTCTCTCTCCCTCCCTCCCTCCCTCCCTCCCTCCCTCCCTCCCTCCCTCCCTCCCTCCCTCCCTCCCTCCCTCCCTCCCTCCCTCCCTCCCTCCCTCCCTCCCTCCCTCTCTCTCTCTCTCTCTCTCTCTCTCTCTCTCTCTCTCTCTCTCTCTCTCTCTCTCTCTCTCTCTCTCTCTCTCTCTCTCTCTCTCTCTCTCTCTCTCTCTCTCTCTCTCTCTCTCTCTCTCTCTCTCTCTCTCTCTCTCTCTCTCTCTCTCTCTCTCTCTCTCTCTCTCTCTCTCTCTCTCTCTCTCTCTCTCTCTCTCTCTCTCTCTCTCTCTCTCTCTCTCTCTCTCTCTCTCTCTCTCTCTCTCTCTCTCTCTCTCTCTCTCTCTCTCTCTCTCTCTCTCTCTCTCTCTCTCTCTCTCTCTCTCTCTCTCTCTCTCTCTCTCTCTCTCTCTCTCTCTCTCTCTCTCTCTCTCTCTCTCTCTCTCTCTCTCTCTCTCTCTCTCTCTCTCTCTCCCCCCTTGTGTGTGTATGTGTATCTATTTGTATGTGTGCTTCATCAATTGGTATCCTTGAACAAAGAATGTTTCCATTTCTGATCTAGCTACAGTATTCTTGGAAGGGAGGACACAAACATGGCTGACACATATTTTCTACCCCTAAATTATTCAATCTATTTATTGGTTAACTTAGTCATCCATTGACTCTATGTTTGCATAGACTCAATGTCATGTTTAACCATTTTCATGGTCATAAAATGTCCTAATGGCTCATTTGTTGCAATGGATGTAGCTTTAGATTTTTAAATGTCACAAATCCTATGAGTTATGGAAATAAACCATTTAAATCAAAAAATATATATTATATGCATATCGAAAAAAGAGGTGGGGGAACCTCTTGTTTAGTTCTTGTTTAGGAACCTAACCCCTAATACTCAAATGTTTCAATCTTGTAGATTTTTCCATACCTGGGATTTCATGTCTCATTATCTTATACGAAAGAAAGTATCTCAACCTCACCACAAAGGTCGCCCATCCTAATTAAAACCGCACAATAAAATAAGTATCACTTATGAATATCATGAGGTTTCTTGTCAACATAGTTTTCATCCCTCAATTTTCCTCTATGTGGAAACCTATTCTATTCAATGATAGGGTATTATGTCTTTTTCCATCATCCACCCATTACATTATTCCATCATTTACTTTTCACAACCTTTGAATTTTTCTTGTAGACCTTTTCCTCTTATCTTTTTTTTTCCTACACAGCTACTTTCAAGTATCATAGTTCTCTCTATTCTTGTTTCAAATCACTATTTAATCACAATGCAATACCTTGACTCAATTGATGGTACTAATGTGAGGATATAGATGTGAGAACCTCCCATCTTTTCCATCTCCAATGATGCATCATCCTCAAAATAATGGCACATCCATCCAACTTGTTAAAATATTTTCCATCATCAAACATTTAGGTGAAAAACATTTTCCATGATCAAACATTTAGGCAAAAAACGTTTATGTTGATTGCTAATAATAGTCATTTATTTCCTAGTCTTGGATTTTTAGTGTATAGTACTACTTCTATGTTATTCATATTATGAATGCATGACAAAGATCGATCCATATATAAAAGTCCTCCCTTTTTTGTTTTTCTCAATACAACCAACATAGTCATGTTCTATGTATTCAACGATGGATACATTATTTTTATGCAAGCACAACTACTTGGCTTTGGTGCCACTCACATATTATCATTTTGATTGTCTATCAATGCTTCTTGCAAGGATTAGACATGTATCCAATCATAAATCCCATTGCAAATGCGATGTTTAGTTTGATAGCTACCGTAGCATAAGACTATGAACAACTCATTGAAAAGGAATTTCACTCATCAATTCTGTCTCCTCACAGAATTTGGAACAATCGCCTTTCTCAGCTTCACAAATGTAGGCAATGGTGTATTCGATGCCTTTCCACCATACATGTTCAACTTGTGAAGTGCTTTAATATGTATACCCTATCAAAATTACATCCATCGCTCACTCTGATCACAAGAGCTCCTTAGACTAAGAATATATGTTGCATCTCCAAGATCTTTCACGTCAAAAATTTGACTCAAAAATCAAGAGAGAATATGCATCTAACAAGTTTCCAACAATCAGCATAACATCAACATAAAATATCAAGCATATCAAGCTACCATCTAAACGTATTGATCCTCATTATCCTAGAATAGCTTTATCTCTTTTACTCAAACTACAAAACCCTTCAGTTGTTCCATATAGATCTCCTCTATAAGATCTCAATGCAAGAAAGAAGTCATCATACCCATTTGGACTAGCTCTAAGTCCTCTTTTGCAACTAATCCAATCAATATGCATTCATCTAGACCATTGAAGAGAAGATTTTCTCAAAATCAACTCCCTTTTGTTGCTTGAACCCCTTCGCAACCAACCATGCTTTATACTTTGGAGAAACACTGTCTTATTGAAATCCATGTTAAACAACATGCTCAAGGAGAACAAAGTTGAAAAACTTAGAAATACCTTCACATACAATGTAAGTATTGCAAACCCTTTTATATCCATGAAGCCCTCCATACAAACAAAACTTTGAACATGAAAGAGAAAATAAGAATAAAAGGAATATAATGAGATAAAATGGAAATGAATCAAAAATTTCGACTACACACAAATTATTCAAACAATAAGTCCCAAATGCCAAAAGAAAACCCATAAAGAAGTAAACAACAATAATTCCACAATGAAAAGATGAGAATTCATTGATTAAGGCATTATATATATATATATATATATATATATATATATATATATATATATATATATATACATGCATGGATACGCACACACACATACATGTACATGTGTGTGTATGTATGTATGTATGTATGTATGTATGTATGTATGTATGTATGTATGTATGTATGTACATATGTACGTGTGTGTGTGTATGTATGTATGTATGTATGTATGTATGTACATATGTGTGTGTGTATGTATGTATGTATGTATGTATGTATGTATGTCTCTGTGTGTGTGTGTGTGTGTGTGTGTGTGTGTGTGTGTGTGTGTGTGTATGTATGTATGTATGTATGTATGTATGTATGTATGTATGTATGTATGTATGTATGTATGTATGTATGTATATATATATATATACATACATACATACATACACACACATATACATACACACACACACACACATATATATATATATATATATATATATATATATATATATATATACACACACACTTACGTGTGTGTCTGTGTGTGTATCCAAAGGATTCCAAGGAGATACAACATAAAATAACAGTTGAATCAAGGATAAGGCAAGTCATCGAATGACATATGACAAATCATTAATAGGTGTATCCAATCTAGCATCAAGATCTTTCTTTGAAAATCAGTAGTATAAGTGGACAAAATTGTAAAATTTCTAACAAGAATAAAGCCAAGAGAATAAGAATTACAATACTGAGGATAAACAAATCATTTATCAAGAACAGGATTGATCAACATAGATGTTGTCATCCAACCTTGAAGGCAAGTTTATTTCAATGATCATTGAATCAGACAAACGCCTAAGAGGAATCATCCCACAAATTGCAAATCAGAGAGAAAAAATATCATAGACTTGAAACGTGCAAATAATTTCTGCCTAATAGACCACCTCTTTCATGGACCATTCGAGAGCTCCTAGTTGAACAATTTTTCCCTGCATTTTTCATCTAATTTTTGTCATGTGAATAAATATATAATCAGTGTATAATCAATGTCTATCCCTACTTCCTTAGGCAACAACGTTATCTAAACTTTGCTATCCTCATTCAATTCAGTCATCTTAGACGTGTATGCTGAGAGGATGCTTAAAGAGCATGTGATAGAAAAATCCTGTGTTTCATCTAATCTAATTGTATGCATGGTCTTCTATTTTCTCAGTTTTAATCTTTTGATAGCATATTGTAATTGAATTGTCTTTATGGTCTAATACAATTATAAGTTAAAATGAGAATTAGTCATCAAATTGTGAACTTGTTTGTGCATGACACACATCTTGATTCATACAAAAAAGCCCACTGAAATTCATTCTAAGAATAAGAGTACTTCATACTCTCACCTTGACGTCCAAAAAAATATTGAAAGTAATACATCTTAGTTGAGAAGTGTACTCCAAATCCATGAAGTGCATTTCCACATGATCGCTACTGCTTTTGACATACAATGTGTATCTTTGGCCATCGAATAATAGAGGTTTCTTGGTTGTAATGGTTACATCAGTATTCAGACACATTATGCATAATGTCCGTAACAAATTGACACATGCATGTTTCGTTTCCATGCACTAGTGAGGTTGAACATTCATGTTGATGATTTCATCTGAGCTTGTATGCAAACTTCGTATCATATTGCTTGAAAGATCACAAGCATACTTCTAACAAGGTGATGTTTAGAGACCACAACAATACTTCCTAACAAGGTGAAGATACAACATTGCATTTGAAGTGGCGAGAAGATTACACAAACCAATAAATGGACACTAATGCATGGGCAGAAAGATCATAAGCAATCTATGATGGAAGAGTAGATGTTCGATAATTGTGCCCCTAACTTCACAATATGGAAAGGAATAGAAAGCAACTAGAGCCCTTAAGAGAGACTAAAACCACTAGATCTCTACCCACATTAAAATCCTTCCAAGTAACAATCCTTGCCGTTTTAGCGAACTTCATCACATGAAGCTGATCACTGTTGAGATGTATCCACAGTGCTTCAATGCAAATTTGAAGTCAACAGATCCAATTACTCTTTTCTCCCATGCCTCATGGATCATACATCATCAACAGATCAGACACAACACTAATGATACTTGCATCCCTAGGACATGGCCAACATGCACTGTTCTGCATACCCACAGCTATCCACTGCAACTTCCTATACACAATCAGTTTTTCTCGTGCATCTGATGTAGTTTAAATACAGTCTACAAATCAGACATGTGCCAAATGATACTTGCATTGCCATAAAATATGGTTTAAATTACCTGTTTACCAACCATAGTACTAAAATTGGCAAAATGCATAGACATGGATCCTCCACCTGGCATATTGAGAAAATCATCAGCCATACAGATGGTATCTTTTGCTATGATCTTCAAAAAAATAGATATCCTCCCTTCCATTTATGGAATACCAATGCTTTCTGAGCACAAGTCTAGTATCCATATTCCGACTATAAATGAACAGCAATTTATCTGCTACTAAGTAAAGCTTTCCCAGTCATGCTAATGATACTTGCATCTCCCTAACATGCCCAACATCCATAGAGCTAGACTATACTTTATACTCTAAAGATGCAATCGATCTTTTCTCCCGTGTCCCATCGATAATTACATAGTCTATAACCCAAATGCTAACAGTTGTGACATTTGCCTCCATAGTATGGTCAAAATGCTCTCTTCTGTGTGACCATACTTCTCAACTGCAACTTCTCTCTAAAGATGCATTCACAGTCCTTATCCCATGTATCCCATTGATCATTCATTCCATGGATAAGACACAAGTTAACGATATCAGAATGTACATAACGTGGTCAAGATGCCCTGTTTTCCCTCTGATACCAAAAATGTGATGAAAAAGTCACTTCAACGTTTCATGCTTTGCCCACTTGAAAATAACTTAAAACTTTTCCTTCACAACTTGACCATCCGCAAGAACTCGATTGCTTTGCTGTTTTGCTAAGGTACTTCAATATTTTTTACTTAAATTTTGCATATCTCATGTTTATGACTTGAAAGTTTTTTGTTTGCATTATGACTTGAACGTTTTTCCAAAAGACTTAAATTTGCCCAACCACAGTAAATTTGCAGAACCTTTGAATATGTGATCTCCATTGGGATATCTTGTTATATTCTAAACTTAAAGACATCTACTTGAGAAAAAGAAATAGATTTCTGCCCATGTCCCTGAATTACTAATGCTCTCTCTATACTCCATACTTCAAGGATACATAAATAACACTTTTATTGGTCCATCCCTCATTGACATGGAGGCAGACGGGGAAAGAAAAACTGAGCCCCCATATCCACAACTTAGTCATGCTCCATTTCTAGGTGAACATGCCCACAATAGATGGATGATGAATGAAGGATGCTTCCATAGCTCTTCCTGTGATGCAGCATGTTAGTCAGTATGATTTGTTCATCTAAATAATCAGGATGTCTCACATATCTCTTTCGAATGTGTTTTCTCCTATATTGATAAAAACAAATGCAACTAGAATGAATGGAACAACGGAGAGTCAAGCACACACAGCAGCCCCCCCCCCCCCCTTCAAAAAAAAAAAAAACAAATGTGATGAATGAAACGCAGATCAGAACAAAAGGGATAGGCAGATGAAAACATCCATTGCATTCATTTTTTTAAATACTGTGCACAGCTTACTATAATATAAATTTGGGTATATCTGCAGCAGCTAGAATTGCTTTTGTGGTCTAAAATGCCATTACCAAGAGCAATCGACCAACAAACAAAAGAGACCTGACCACCCGTGCATACTGTTACAAATTAAGAAGAATGCGTACGTATCATGTGCATCCAACTCAGAGACATTGATGATTCTTAACATAAAGACAGTGAACAATAATAACAATACAATAAAAAGAGTTCTAAAGTTCAAACAGAATACTTTATGGATTAGGTCTTGCACTCATAATTCTGGCCTGGAAAATGATACTTCACTCATTCATAGAAATGGCTGCAGACATTCATTTACGAACAGAATGTAACATCTTACACTTTTGATTCCTCTAGAGCTTTTGTACCAGGCATTCCATAGATCTACAGCCTTATTTTACTTGCTTAAGGATAGAGCACAAGGCACTAAAAATAAATACAGTTAGTACAGACCACAAACTATGAAGGAAAGAACAGAGATGAGGGTGAAGGGAGCTGGTGGTGGTAGCTAGTGTGTGCAACCAAAATTTATTCCTGATTCTTTGGCACTCATATCACACTCCACACTAAAATGCATGTTTGTAACTTTAATACTCTTTTTTGCTGCTTAACATATGCTAGAATCATAAATCGATATGTTAACTAAGAATGAGTATATGACCTTGATACAAGGATAAAGATTCCTGTGAAGAAATACAATACAGAGCTTAGTAAGGAAGATGATGATGATGATGATGATGATGATGATGAGGAGGAGGAGGAGGAGGAGGAGGAGGAGGAGGAGGAGGAGGAGAAGGAGGAACAAAAAACAAGGCAGAAAGCAGAACTCAGAACAGCAAAGATTTTCCTCTGTTTTTTTATTGGACGATCTGAGGCAAACAATTGCATACAAACACCTTACTACCTTGTGAAAGAACCACCAAAATCTGGATAGAGAGGCAAGCAGTCATGGTTCAGGAGAGAAGATTTAGGGGGGAGAGAAGATGAGATGAAATGAAATATTGATGTCCACAAAAGGCTTAAATAATCTAATCGACTGAATAATTACAAAAACGAGAATCTGCATGTGATCTCTGCACGGTAAAGAACGAAAGAATCAAAAAAGTAAACAAATGTGCAGTGAAAACAGAAATCCTGGCTCCCCAGGGGGAGTGGGGTTCTCCAATCAGCGAATGAAAAGTATCATTGATGCCCAGCATTCAAAGATTTTAAGAGTCCTGCAATCAGGGGATGGAAAATGGTACTCAATGATGAGATTTTTAGCAGTAAACCATCTTTCTGAAATGTACAATAAGTTCCTTGGTTATCGAAGCTCTGTTTAGCACTGACATTGCAATTTGCCAGTAGTTGTGATGAGTAGCAGCAGTCTACACATCCAGAGATAGCTAATTTATAAGTGTAAGTCATAATATATCTAGCAGTGATATAAAATTCTTCTCAGGGCAGTCAAAGGAGGACACAAATTAATCCATTCATGGAACAGGGTAGCAAACGATTTTACCATTTATTGTCATGTAAAACCTTCAGACCATCAACATAACATGGTTTTCCTTCAGCACACCAGAAACCTTACCAAGTAAGATTCTATCTGACAAATGATTACAATTATGATATGGAAGTTATATTGAGTAGATTGAATTACACGAGGCATAAACAAAATCTATTACAAAGGGAATGATCCTTTCAACGCCGTATATAACTACAAAATGTAATTGTCTGATGAGATTTTATATGTTGCAAAAAACCATCACATGAAAGCAAAGCAAATAAAAAGGCCAAAAAAGCTTCGCATGTCCTCTCAGCAGATATTACATGCTAGCATGTAGTCATAATTGTAAATGATTACAGGCATTGAGTCCTTTCTGAAACCAGGCTTTAAGCAGTTCCTTGCCTCTCTATATAAGAACACTGTATTCTTACTTTCTCTCAGTTGTGACGCCAACTGCAACATTGCTCACCTGGAAAACATAAAGCTTGAATTACACCTTAACAAGTTGTAGATGCTATGCATGGGATTGTGAACATAACATTCCAAGGAAACAAAATTGCTGGCCGAACTTTCAACTGTAGCTAAACATAAAGCTTGAATTACACCTTAACAAGTTGTAGATGCTATGCATGGGATTGTGAACATAACTTTCCAAGGAAACAAAATTGCTGGCCGAACTTTCAACTGTAGCTGCTCATCCCCCCTTAAGTGCACACGATCACACACACACACACACGAGAGCCAGGGGAACAGATTTGGAGAGGGAAAATTGAATTGAAATCGAATGACATATCCATGCCCTGAGAAGGCCAAAATGACCTATGAGACCAGAAGTTTAATTTTTGCTGGATTCAACATAATTTCATGCTAGGACGATGCAACATAACATCATGCTGGACAAAGGTATGAGAATACGATATATATAATGAAGTAAAATTGTCAGTGAGGCGATAAAGGGGGAAAAAAAAATACCAATTTTCCACTCTCATCCAAAGTCATTGGGTTCTCCACAACCACTGTCTGTGGATTAGATATAACCTGCAGCATCAAGAAAAGCAATCAAGATCCAACCCGATTATATGCATACCAGTTACAGCTAGCCTAAGACTCCCACTACGGTTAGACATTGCATATAAACTATGCATATGTAAAGTCATGTAAATACTCAGATTCGCATACAGAAAAGCTTAATCAACCTGTTGAGTGGCTGGAGGCTGTGAAGAAGATGCGTTTGAAGTAGTCCTTTGCACAGGAAGAGGCATCCTCATGTTGTTAACCTAAAAGATGAAAAAAATTAAAATCGCATGAGCTAAATGATGGGTTCTCAGATCTATACTATTTGAGCCTACTACATCCTCAACAAAATGTGTTAACTTTTAGAGTCAGAAAAATAGAACAGAAACAGTGTACTGTTCTTGAGAGTAACAGAAGAAGTAAAATGGGCCTTGGCCACTAAAGCTGCCCAAAAAACTTGAATAACAAGAGCTGAATGATGGATTCTAGGACAACCCTCCATCATTAGCCTTTCCACCTTTTTCGATTTTCTCTTGTCTATGTAGTCCCATAAGCTACCCTCTATTGGAATCTAGGGGGCCTAATACTTCCAAGCCATGATGCCTATGATGTTGCCCTCTATATGCACCACAAATGGGAGCTTCACTCGCAAAAAGCTTGAATAACAAGAGCTGAATGATGAATTCTAGGATAACCCTCCATCGTTAGCCTCTCCACTTTTTTCGATTGTCTCGTCTATGTAGCTCCATAAGCTACCCTCTAGTAGAATTTAGGAGGCCTAATACCTCCAAGCCATGATGCCTATGATCTTGCCCTCTATATGAACCACAAATGGGAGCTTCACTCCCACTTGTGGAACTGATCAACCCGAGCTCCTAAGCAATTGCAGCAGTTACTATCTAGAAAAGTAGTATTTTCTTCCCTGAAGCCACAAACTGCCATACTGCACATTTGACAGATTGCACATGGAAGCTACACACAAACTGAGGAGCATCTAGAAAAAGTTAGAAATGAGCCTTCCATAAGAGGGTCCATCCATACTTGCAGATATTTTCAAGGTCAAAGGCTGGTCAACGGATGGTCAACTTCCGTGAAAATATGAAAAAAAAAAAAAATCACATATTTGGAAGGTGCTACTCAAGAGCTGTCCAATGTTATATAATATGCAGATTTTTGGAGAAGATTCAGGGGTCCAAAAGTCAAACCCTAATTTCAGACCAAAATAGGTTTTTATCAGTTTTTAAATCAATGGCCAAGATTTAAATTTCAAAAATCATATCATCCAATGGCCGAGGTTAAATCTTATCAAAAAGACAATAGATCGAGGACCAAGTGAAGAAGCTTTATCTTGAAATAGGAAAAGCTTTGCCAACTATATGTATAAGCCTAAGTAATGAATTCATCAATCATCTTTCAAGCATTAAAAGTGAAAAAGAAGCATGGATAAAGTTAGAAGGAGTATTTGGCACAATGACACAATAGTCTCTTATATCACTTCTTATATCCTTCTTTCAATTAAGAATGAGGGGCTCAACATCAATGGAAGAACATTTGAACAAATTAAAGGCTACTTGGCTCAATTGGATGGGAGGAATAATCCTATTTCAAAAGAAATTCCATAGCAGTTCTTTTGAAGAGTCTACCTCCTACGTATATAATTGTCACTATTCTACAAAACAAGACAAACCCAAATCTTGTCAGAGTAATGGATGCAATCCGAAAAGAGGAGAAGACATTAAGGACAAAAGAAAACCTCAATGGAAGCTCATATACAGCAACATTGAAGAAATTCAAGAAATGCAAACATTGTGGCAAAACAAACCACAATATCAGCTTGTTTTTTTATGTGTATTTTTGTGTTCAAATAGGTATGGATAAGGACATATGATTGTGATTAGAAGGACCTGATCACCCTCAATAATTGAGAAAATATGCTTGAGACTATATTTTATCTTTCTTTTCTTTCCCTATATTTGTCTCTATCCTTCCAAGTAGTACCTGGTTGAGAAGAGTAAGGGAAAATTTTTTGAGTTCTCCTTTTATTTGTGGTATGGATTGCTTGCTCTTCATGTGCAAAGTCTTTTTGTTTATTTGTGGAATTTGGCATAATCTTTACAGGTACCTACAACAACATTTTTTGTCAACTGACAACATATACCTACTTGACATGTTCCCCTTGTGTCAAATTAGAAGGGGGTTGTTAGAAATGAACCTTCCACAAGAGAGTTCATCGATATTTGTAGATATTTTCAAGGTCAAAGGCTGGTCACATGATGGTCAACTTTCATCAAAATATGTAGAAATTTTTATCCCATATTTGGAGAATGCTACTCAAGAGCTATCCAATGATATATCATCTGCAGATTTTGGACAGGATTTAGGGATTAAATTTCATGCCAAAATCGGGTTTGTTAAATAATGGCCAAGATTTAAAATTCAAAAATCATATCATCCATTGGCCAAGATTAAATCTTATGAAAAGCATCAAAAGCAACTAAAAATTATCGTAAAATTATTATAAAAAAAGCCAACCAGATTTTTTTGCTGCAAATCGCGAGAGACTGCTTTTTTGGCCTTTTTTGTCTGATTTTCCCAGTTTTCATGTGAACACAACTCTACATAAAGAGTGGCTCATAGACTATCATACACACCTTATAAGTTATAACATAGCTTCTCCTAGCTCTTCCACTTAGGGTTTGTGAGAAGCAATTTTACAAGTATACTTTTTGTAATTTAAGGTTTTATTTTGGAGCTTATTTTGCTCCTTTGCCAATCTCTTGTGTACATTGCCTCTACTTGTATTTCTCTCTCTCTCTCTATACTCATCTATATATATTAATTATGGGCTTCAAAAACCAACAAAAGAGAACATACCCCAGTTGGTGTAACAAACTGACATACTGCACATTTGACAGATTGTGCACCATAAGGGTACATTAGCATTGTCCCACATCCTCCACAAGTAACATGGGCTGCCTGATTAGCTGAAAGAAGACATGGTAGATGCCATAAATATTAATGCTTGAAATGTAATCAGATTTCCCTTTCTATAAAAACCATGCTGAAACCAACAGTATTACCCTCCATGGCAAGATTAACAGTATGGCAGCATGAGCAATGCACACTAGTGGCACCACGTATATACATCAGTAAAGTTCTACAGCCACCACAAATCAGCTGAGCCATTTCCGTTCCTGAAAATATATGACTGTGAGTTAAGGTACAATGTTCAATAATTTTTCATCCATACATGCATATAAATAACAGCATACTTAGAAGAATTTGTAGTGAGCCCCTTCCCATTCAGATTTTTCTAACATAGCAGTGTAAAATTTTCCACAACCTTAACCCTCCCCGCAGTCCCTTGCCCACAAAATATAGAACCTTGGCCCTTCTTGCTACTACAATTGAATAACACCCATTTTCCAGAGACCATGTCTTAGCATGAAGCTGACTTCTGTAACATCTCTAAATAGTTCAGCTTTGAAACATACAAGAACAATCATGGTGTGGCAAGAACAAACCACTAGAAAGATTAAAAAAGAAATTGCTATCAAAAAAGCAAATGCAGGACATATGGAATATGATAAAGAATCCTCACAAATGCAGTTCTAGAACTGACGCAACACCATTTCTCCCTTTTAGTCATCATCACCTTCACCGTTTAACCATTACCAGCTCTACATGAACAAATTTGAAGAGCCATCAGAAAGGAAAAATAACAATGTCTGCAAAAATTGAAGGGATTCAGCTCAAGGCTGATGTCTCAATGCGTAAGAATACATATCACATTACAGCTTCAAGATGATGGAAGAACAGCATGCAGAACATCCATAAACCAGCAAAACCAGCACGTACATCTAGAACCAAAAAGAAGGGAAAAAAATGCAACTTGCAACATATGAAGGAAAAAAGCACAATGAATGTAACGATAAAAATGTCTCTCACCACTCCCACTCCATCTCCTTGATTCTCTCGAGTTCTGCAAAACAAGCATGGTGTGACACACAAGAAGCACACTGAAATGAACCCCAGAAAAGTTTTATCTCCCCTAATGCAAATTTACAGCCCAGCAGCAAACCACATGTAGGCTTTGTAGAGCGTTATTCCTGTAAAACCTTCACCCCTCATATGCCAGCAAAAGATAAAGAATTATGGATTCTTGGGAATGGGAAGGGGCACAAAGAAAGAGAGAGAGTTTTTAAAAGCAGAAAAGAGAACATGCAGGAAAGGGAGAGTGAGAGGAATCTATGCCTTTATTCCAACAATGTCCAGCCTAAAAGTTAAATCACTCTGGCTAACATTGTTGTTTAGGCCATTCTTCATCGGTTAACAACCTCAGCTATTTTTTACTCAGGCTACCCGAAACATCAAAAACAACTTTTAACCCTTAAATAGCAGAGTCTTCAGTAATCAATGTGAGCTGCTTTTGAGCATCTGGTACTGAACATTTGTGAGTCAGAGCTACAAGCAGAAGCTAAAGACCTGGACGTGAAGATGCATTATTTCATTTACCAGTCTTGACTCTTATCAGAGCTGCCATTGGAAATATCTCTGGTAAGTTTTGCAGATTAAAGGCAAACAAGAAAGAGGATGTGTGATTTTTTGTCAGAAAATAGGACCATATGGCTTTGTGGGTAATGTTTGGTTCATACAAACATCAGTGAGTGTTTCTACTCTCAAGCTCTAGGAAAACTCCCAACTAATCTTCCCATTCGAACATTCATGAATTTGAGCAAATACCATATACGATTATATTTATTAACCTATGTGTAACTCTTAACTGTAGTCTGTAAGCATGACTTATAATAAACATTCAACATTCATCATCTAAAATTTGGCACAACAAATTACAAGAGACTACACTTTGAAGAGACATGATTAATTGATTAAAGATTTGCATTACATTATGTGAGATGCAATGATGTTATATGGCCCAAGGGTTACTTGTCTATCATGTGGTTCTTACATGAACAAGATACTTCTTCCTACCATCTAAATAATAGAACTCAAGATGACCCCATGTGCTAATAAAAGATGATCTAGTCCCCCATCTCTATTGTTGGCCCTAATAGAGGTGTCATCAAAAAGTTCTACAACAACTTTAAAAACGGGAAAAACGAAAAAAGAGTGAGGGAGGGAATAGGGAAAAAGAAAAATATGTGTGACCTAACAATTGTCTTTGCCTACCCACATGATGACCAATGACCATTGAGACATGCATTCGTAGATAGCACTGCTAACCAAAATGCAAACAAGAAGCATAGGGCTCTTCTCATATACCAAAAGAAAAATTCAATATATGGCCCATTTATAGTGTTGATGAATCTACTATGCAACTATGTGCTTCAATTGATGAGCATATGCCTCATCAAGACTTTGCGAAAACTCCTTACTCTTTTCTTCTTACCCTATTTCAACATATGTACACAGTATATGATAGAAAAAAAAAGAAGTTTGATGTATAAAATAAACACCAAGTTGAAAGCTTAAGAATTCATAAAAGAGTGCCCACATCCCACACTCTAATTACAACTCCATGCTCTTCTCTCTTGGACCCATCCTCCACACTAATGAAAGTGAAAAGATAGAGTTTTCAAGGCACTCAACCTCTGAATTAAGAGCTTAAGAGCTTTGTGGAAAGGGAGTTGAGTCCAAGAATCTAGAAATTTAGATGTATTACTTTTGAAAGCTTTTTAAGAGTGCATGTCCTACTTCCCTCATTCTCCCCTTGCCCCCTTTTACTCTATATAAATACGTACAAGTGTACGAGGGATTTGGAGCTTCCCACACTCCATTTGAGATCGTAGGGAACCATGAATAAGAGGCCAAGGGAGAAGCATGTTTTTTGAAATCTCTTGCAAGTTTGGAAGTGAATTGAATAAAACAAGAGGTTCGAACGTAAACTTCTACAAGGTTGTTAATATAGAGAGGCATAGCATGTTATGAAATGTGTCAAAGTTTGGGACGACTCCTTGCAAGTTTGGGATACCTCCAAGGCAAGTTAGTTACAAGAAATCTAGGAACCATAAAACATGTCTAACTCATCGCTTGGAATACCTTGTTTACTTACATAATTGCATGTATAATGTCACATGATATTTATATGGGGGTTCTGAAGAGGATGCCACATGGTAGAGAGTCGAGACTATCTTATGAGAGAGATGATAGACACGAGCAACCTCGGGCATGACCGGAACGAAAGAAGAAGTTAGAACATATCTCTATGTATGTGGAGATAAGATCATGGTAGAAGCTATTGTTGCATGAGGTCGACAAAAAGGATTTTTTTAATACTGGTATCAAAGCACAATCCAAGCTACGTGAATGCGTTGTAGGGAAGGGGATTTGAACCCACACCATCTTCTTGGAAGCCACGACATCTATCCAAGGCCCCATGCCTTTTGGATGACAAGGAAACACGCTTGTATATAGTGAAAAGTCGGATGACAACTGAAGTGGGAGCTTTCTTGAGCAAGACAAGTGACATGTTTTGTAGGGAGAGCTCTGAAGGCTTGGAAAAAGGGCACAATAATGTCTAGATGGATGGAGTCAAAGGCATGAGAGATGAAGAATTCAAGAACTTGAAAGCCATTGCTACTTGAAACAAGGGAAAAGGATGATCGCCAAGGCAATGCACAGCAAAAGACGAAGATGATCTCCTTGATGGAATATAGGGACCCTTATGGCATCCTATATGATTTTGGAGAGTACGATGAGTTATGGCCTCAATTTTCAGGTTTGTGTTTTTTTTAATCCCTATATAATCTTTATTATTTTATAAGGATACTAAAGGGTTAAGGGAGCCACGCTCTTGGAGGGAATCATGTGTACAGGGAGTATGAGGTGTATACTCCTATCTTGAATCAAAGGTTCCCTCAAATTGCAAGAAAATATAAGTTCTAAATCTCTCTAAGATAACCCTTTTGCATGATTTTTACATAATTTGCAAGTGCTATTTTGATTAGTAGCCATTTTAAAAAGGGAAATGAAGAGGAATTTTCCATTGGTTAAGGGGAAAAATCATGTATACACATAGTAGGATAGAAGTTTGAAGCTCCACAAGACCCCCTTCCATCACTCTTTGATAAAAATTCCAACACCTATATTTAAGAAATTCCCTTTTTGGGGAGGAAACAAGAGGTGCATTAGGTATGGATGGATGGGAATAAATATACATACTGGAAGTATGTCATATGGACTTCCCTATGGAATGATTAGATTCATGAAAAGCATAAATTAAAGAGGTATTTTACATTCTCAAAAAACCCCTTTACGCACTTTTGGGAAAAAAAATCAGGTGCTAATTTTAGCAAACCACTTTTTTTTTGGGGAGGGGGAGGGGGGAGGGAAGAGATAGTTTAAGAGGATTCACATGGAATAATGCATACATACATGAAACATGGTATAAGTCTTACCATGAGGAATTAGAAAATCCAAAAAAAAAAAAAAACCATTAGGAATGGATAAGAAGCTTTCTAAAATCTCCCATCTAACTTTTTGCAAGAAAAGTAAAAATCTTGGTTTATGCCTCTTTTGGGGAGAAAATTAGCATGCCAAAAGGGAGGATTTGGAAGTGTGAAAATATGTCAAAGCATCGTCACATATTATTCTCTCAAGCATAATTGCATCGCAACGCGTTGCGAACGGTCCGCAACTTCGCCACCGCAACTTCGCAACGTTGCGACGTTCGCAACGCGTTGCTTATCCTTCATTTTTTTTCTACCCAAAAAATACCAAAATAGATATTTCTCTTAGGAGGGATAAGAAAATATCTAGAATCTTATCCAAAATCTTCAATACATGCAATCCAAAAAATGTGGAGAATGAGGCAGATATAGAAAGCTTTAGAAGAGTAGAGATTCATTTATGTACAATTTTCTTTTTGGGTCTTTTCATCTTCCAATAGATTGATACTTTGGATTTCCCATGTTCTTCTTGTAATGCACTTTCACATCTTGGACAAAAGTTTCATCTTTGGTTTTCAAAGCCAAGGGTACTCTTCTATAATGATTGATCTGACTATTGACATAAGTGTAAATGATAAATCATGTAATGACTAGTCTAGATTCAATAATCTATGTTATGTATGTCTTATACTACAATTTATGATATATCTAGTCATATCCCACCTTACATATGCCAGAATATTCAAAATATTAGAAAAAACATATATGTTTATTTTGAAAAATAAATCACTTTATCGCAACTCCTAGCTCCAAACATTGCCCTCGTTGCTAACCCGTTGCCGTTGCCGTTGCCGTTGCCGTTGCTAAAACGTTGCTTTCCACTATGCTCTCAAGTTATGGGCAGAAATATAGGATTTGCCACACATTTCCACACTTTTTTCCAAAACCTCCACCAATCCACTAGTTTGGCACATCATGCTTATAAAGACCATATCTTGGGCTAGAAAACTCCAAAAAAATGAGTTCAAGCTCTTTATTCACCACATCGCTCCCAAAGGTGGTTTGCTAGTATACTTTGGTAGTGATTGTATGGACACACTTAAGACCATCACTACACTTTTTCTTGTTTTTAGAAGGTTTTCCCCTCACCTGTATATATATATATATATATATATATATATATATATATATATATATATATATATATATATATATATATATATATATATATATATATATACACACACATATATATACATATACATATATATATATATATAACCCTAACATGCTACTTATCTTCGTATACTCCACAATTATCAATATGTTGTGTCATGCTCCCAAGTTGCTACTTCTTCCTCAGGTTGCTTGTGTGCATTCTTGCTCCTTGAATTCCAGTATCCTATTATGGAGTGATATGCCACTTTTCATGTAGGTAGCTATGGCAAAATCTATCTTGGAAATAAATATGCCTTCTCCTTTGTAATGTCAGTTGCCAATGATCTTGTCTTGCATAATGTGTGAGATGTACCTAGCATTAAAAGGATTTTGCTTTCTTTGGTTAGATTGATATGCACACATAGCACTCTCTTTGAGACAAAACCATGAAAGCTAACAAAGGCTCGGATGATTATAAAAAAGGGACACTTACCACTTTATTTACAGAGAATGATGGCACATTTGTTTTCTTGCAAGCTCACTCATTCACCAACATTAGGGTTTTCTTTATGTACTATCCTATATATATATATATATATATATATATATATATATATATATATATATATATATATATATATATATATATATATATATATATATATATATATATATATATATATATTACTAGTTGTATTGTTGTATTAGGTCATTCTTGTTTATTCTCTTTATGTAATAGAAGAAGAAGATTATTCTTCTTCCTCAATACAAGATGTTGAACCTTCTTGTTTTGAAGATGCAATTGGAAACGCAATTTCGGAGAAAGCTTTGGATGAGGAGATTGTTGCACTTTATGGAAATGAAACATGCTATATTATACTAGTTGTATTATTGTATTAGGTCATTCTTGTATATTCTCTTTATGTAATAGAAGAAGAAGATTATTCTTCCTCCTCAATACAAGATGTTGAACCTTCTTGTTTTGAAGATGCAATTGGAAACGCAATTTCGGAGAAAGCTCTGGATGAGGAGATTGTTGCACTTTATGGAAATGAAACATGGAAGCATGTCCGATTGCCGCAGGGAAAGAAACCCATGGGCTTCAAGTGGGTTTATAAAGTAAATCACAATGTTGATGATAGCATAAGCAAGTATAAAGCACGATCGGTAGCAAAAGGATATGCTCATACATATGGCATTGATTATGAAGAAACTTTCAGCCTTGTAGCTAAAATGGCTCCAGACATATCACTTCTTGCATTGGCAACATCAAAAACATACATTTTGCGTCAAATGGATGTGAAGAATGCTTTCTTACATGGTGAGTTGCAAGAAGAAGTATACATCGACCATCCACAAGGATATGAGGATTCAAAGCACCCAAAATATGTTTGCAGGTTGCATAAGGCTTTGTATGGGCTTAAGCCTTAAACAAGCCCCTCGTGCTTGGCATGCAAAGATTGCACTTGTTTAACCTCCATTGGATTTTTTGTGTGTGATGTAGATCACTCATTATATGCAAGGGTGATGATGGCATCAAGATTGTGGCTATTTATGTTTATGACTTGATTGTAGGCAGTGATAATGAAGAAACGAATAAAGAGGTAAAGCAACTCCTTATGAAAGAATTTCACATGAAAGATCTTGGTGTGTTATGCTATTTTTTGGGCATTGAGTTTTTACATACAAAAACATATATATGGATGTCCCAAAGGCAATATGCCTTGAGAATGCTACAAAAGTATGGTATGGCTGATTGTAAGCCAATTTCTATGACATTAGATCAGAATTTAAAGTTGGATACTACATCAAGTGGCGCATCGGAAAATGCTACTATATACAGGAAAATTGTGGGAAGTTTGATATAGCTCACAATTACAAGACCTGATCGAAGCTACACAATATGACTTCAATTTATATAGGTTCCTGGAAACCACATTCAGATGCCTTGAGATGCACACTAGATTATGTGAGTGCTTACACTATGCATTGTTTTATGAAGCTGATGCAAAATTGCAGGTTCATGGATACACCGATGCATATTGGCGTTGTATATTTCGCATAGAAAATCTACTAGTGGCTTTCTATTCTCACTTGGGAGCGCAAATGTTACACGGCGCAATAAGAAGATCTACTAGTGGCTTTCTATTCTCACATGCATGATGCTTCAATGGACGCATGTGAGGCATCATAACTAGAGATGCTACTTGTGGATTTAGGTGTGGAAGTACAAAAGCCTAGCAAAATCCAGTTAGCACGAAATCCTATTTTTCATGCTAGAACAAAGGATACCAAGGTACATTATCACTTCATCAAAGAAAAGGCATTAGCAAGTGATATCGATCTTGTTTGTGTGAGAACAGATGTGCAGGTTGCTCATATTTTCACCTAAGCACTTGGAGTTAAAAAGCTGAAGAAGTTTCGGAAGATGCTTGGATTACAAGACATGACTTTGAGCTTGAGGGGGAGTGTTGACATATAGAACTGAACATGTGATGATCGAGGATGACATGTACCACTTTTGCATCTCTCTGACATGTAGTAGTCACGCCAATATATGTCAGGGACACTTTTGGTGAGTTGCACCAGATTTATCTCCTAAGAGTGATGGCACATTTGTTTTCTTGCCAACTCAATCTCGGACATTAGGGTCTTCTTTTTGTCCTATATATATTGTAATGGTTGTATTGTTGTATTAGGTCATTCTTGTATATTATCTTTATGTAACACAAGAAGAAGAAAAAGAAGATCATTCTTCTTGCCTCAATCTGTGTGTGCTCATCCCTTTGTATATGAGTGTGGGAGAGCTCTCTTCCTTATCTTCCTTCCTCTTGACACTAATGTACATTTCAACCCTTTCACTTTGTAGCTCTCTTATAGCTTTAGAAACGTACTTTTATGTATTTTTTGTCAAAGTTGAGACCATTACAAGGAATTCTATTTACCCTCAAATGAGTCAAACTTTAAAGGGCATTCAAATCTTAATTTATTACTTCAAGGGGTCCATTTTTAAATAAAACTTGTCCTAAGTCCCAAAGCTTTATGTTTTGAGCTTCGAACTTTGTTTGTACAACTTCTTCAATTTCTCTTTCCTAGCTCTTGCAACTTGTCACCTCTTACCAAGTCCTTTTTTAGCTAGATCCTTTCCTTGGGTCAAAATGGGCAAATAAGGTGCCGAAACAAAGCTCTCTTCAACCTCTTCCATAAAATGTTGAAGTAAAGCATTAAGGGCAAAAGAATTTAGGAGATGATATTTTTTGGTGAAAAGCAATGATGTGAGATAATTTTGAAGTTAAAGGACATGACTTGAGCACAAAGTTGAGTAGATACCTATGTTTAGCTTCTTCACTCTATATTTTTGTATATCAACAACTTTTTTTATAGTTATATCAATAGATTTGCAAGCACAAGCATTTCAACCCTCATAATATGTCCTTAAGAGCTTATATTGTTGTGGCTCACCAATGTTAAACTACAACCACAATAAAATTTCAACTTTGTTTACACATTTACAACTAAAAGTTGATGGTCTTCTTATATCTTATGTGTAGTACTTTTCTAAATCTCTTACATGATAAAACTCTTACATTTTGATTTTGTTCATGAAGTCCTACAATTCTATTTTTACTTGGACTTCTAAGTTTGTTTCAGAATTTATTCATCCACTCTAATTGTTCATGTCATGCTCCTTTCAACTATTTTCCAAAATTCTCATGTATTTGATGCTTTGCATGTTCTCTCTATGGTTCATATACAAGAATATATGAGCATAAAGTCCAACAATGGGTATGAGTGCAAGTGTTAAAATGTTTTTTTCGATAGTCCTACGTAATACATATCAACGGACATAAATTTAGCCTCTTTAGTTGACATTTCCCAAATATTAATTTCAACATAATCTAAGCTAAGTTCATTTTCTGTTGCATATCCAACTTCAAAAAAGGGTGGTGAGAAAATTATAGAACATTGTAATTTGAGCTTGGGACTCAATTAGGCGCATGATTGTTGCATGTGGTATTCTCAATTGCATATTCCACGTTAAAAAAAAAAATAGGGGGTGATTGATATGCGAAAAAAAGCACATGATTATGGCACAAGAGAACGAGCTAATCAAAAAAGCTTTGGAATTGAGCTTGTGAATCAATTAGGCATACAAATACTAAGTGTGGTATTTATAGAAAAGAGTATACATCTTTAGACATGTACCATGGTTATGGATTTTGGCGCTCTCTCTCTCTCTCTCTCTCTCTCTCTCTCTCTCTCTCTCTCTCTCTCTCTCTCTCTCTCTCTCTCTCTCTCTCTCTCTCTCTCTCTCTCTCTCTCTCTCTCTCTCTCTCTCTCAAAATAGTTTGTAAACCGTCTCTCAAAAGCCTTGTCAAAACCAAGGGATAGAATATCTTCATATAATAAGATGGTGAGTTGGTTCTTTGAGCATGTTTTAGTTATTGATCTCCCAAAAGATAAATCCATGAGCCCTTATCACATGGTAGAGAATTAAAGTGAGATGGAAAATATACATTAGAAAGATGATTGTCTTGAGAGAAACTCTCCCCCCAAATATTGAATACTATTGAGAGTACATGCAAGGTACCTAGATGTATACTTACTGCATGCACTTGGAGTGACTACTTGCCCACTCAAAGTCTTCTCACACTATCTCAAAAAAGAGAGAGGCAAGGCCACAACGAACCCTAAAGAGTGGAGGACATTCAAACTATGCTTCATTACAAGATGGACTATGAAGAGCACTCCAACTATATATCCTTGCATACAAAGAGATCACATTCAAGTGGCCATTGGCTATATATTAGGTCTTACCCCCTCCTAATTTCACTTACTTAATAATAAGTCAAACTTCAATAGAATTAGCAAATACTTTCTTAGGCTTCCAAGACATGCATGAGCCCATTTATATGGCTCATTCAAAGGGGCTTATAATTCTAGAGCCAACAAAAGATATAGTAAGTGTTGGATTTTCTAGACAAATTTTATGCATTTAAGTATGAAATATATGGGTGAAAATCATGCTACGAAATTCATTAAAACAAAAACCTCATAATTGAGCTTCAATACAATGAATGACATGAAGAAAAACGTGGGCTAAATTTGAGCTAGAAATAAGAGAAGTTAAAGAATTTGAGATAGGCCTTCGAAATAACCTCCAAGATTTCTGATGAAGATTATGATGGTGGATACTCCAACAATCTCAACAATCCCCCCCTTGATTCGAACTAGATGAAATAATTAGAGCTCATTAAATGAAATAACCAATTGAAAAGATCTCTTCCTTCTCATCTTGAGACGAACTATCCAACACGGATATGAATAAAATATGATCATAGGGCTTGGTAAATAAAATCATCATCTTCACTATTAATGACTTGGGAAGCTGATTCTGATCCTTCACTTTGAGCATTTGCATCTTCTTTTTGAGTCTTGTAACAACATTTTCCTTTTGTGATTTGTATCTCACAGAGCTTACATGGATGGACTTTGAGACATTTATAGTCATGGTTTTGTTTCACCACAATGTCTCACTTTTTCATTCGACTCCTTTTCTTTGATTTAAATACTACAAAAACTCCTCTACTTAAACTCTGATTCCCTTAGAATCCTCTTCATCTCCTCCTTCCCAAGTATAGTAGCAATTTTGTCTAAAGTTGGAATCGAACAAGTCTAAAGCATTATCACAGTAACTTCATCTGAATGTGGAAGAATCTCTAAGAGACTAGAGTACTACCATAACTTTATCTTCCTATGTAGGTGCATTGATTTAAGCTAATTGAGCCATGTGGCTATTGAACTTATTAAGATGTTTTGAGACTTCATCATCTTATAACATCTATAACCAATAAAATACAATAATTAGTGACAATTTGGATTGGTTAGATCTACCATACAAGATTTGTATCAAGTATCATCCATGTTTCAACTCCTCATGTCATCCTGGTAATGCAAATGTATTCATCACTTAAACTAAGACCTATGATAAAAACTAAATAGAGCTTGTTCAATGTGCTATGCTAAGCCATTGATTGTCATCTTCCTAGGCATAAGAGTTCTAGCTAAAGTATGTCCTTTAGGCTTTTATAATTCTAGATGATTTTTCTTTTGTATGAATCCATTCTATTTGGTGCTTGATTGCCTTCCATAAGTTTTCATTCATGAGAATGTACTTAATCTTGGTTTGCTAGGTATGAAACTCAAAACCTAAGGCTGATGAAGAGCCAAAGCACAAAGTTCCAAGCTTGTTCACTCTTTCAAGAGCTGAATATGAAGTTATATTCAATGTGGCCACGCCATGCATTTATAAACTTGAGAACATGTAAAAAAGCACTTATACGCATAAAATTCTGAAGTTTGTAAGCATTGAAAATCTTAAAATCAATATTCTTGTGAAACCTTTCTTGGAGGCTGAAAAAGCAATAAGCTTTGCTTTATGATTTAAAAAAACACCTTTACTCATTTTGCTTTTGATTTTCTCTACTTCTTCTGAAAAAATTTGAAACAACTTGACCAAGATTTCCTTTGACCTATTTAACCATGCAAACGATTAATCAACCCTTGACCAAAACCTTAAGCATTATATGTGGTTGGGAAGCTCTCTTGAAGCTTTATCATTTAATGTGGAGTGTTAAAATTTGACTATAAAAATCCTAGTTAAGATTAAAAAATACTTGGCTCCAAAACCTTGATAAAAAATTGACCAATTGTTAAAAAAAAAATTTCGGTGAAGGTTATGATAATTAATACTCCAACGATAGGTGACCATGTAAACATACAAAGAAGACATCCTAGTTGCAATTTACACAATGTCTATCCGAGATGGAAATATATTCCACATTATAATGATTGGTTGTGATCTTATAACATATAATTTCTCACTCCATAATGTCACTATCACACCCTCCCAAGCTTTATCGTTGCATCATACAATACTTAATACTACTCCAGATGCTCCATTTCTCAATATGAGCCCTTCTTTTGCTCATGATGGTCAAGTAAATGCTCATGATTTTGTCTCGTGTGCAATTTTACTCTCCATAAACATTGATATCTCTCTCTCTCTCCCTCCCTCCCTCCCTCCCTCCCTCCCTCCCTCTCTCTCTCTCTCATATATATATATATATATATATATATATATATATATATATATATATATATATATATATATATATATATATATATATATATATATATATATATATATATATATATATATATATATATATATATATATATATATATACATATATACACACACACACACACATATATACACATAGACATATATATATATAGAGAGAGAGAGATTAACAATGTTTATATATATATATATATATATATATATATATATATATATATATGTGTGTGTGTGTGTGTGTGTGTGTGTGTGTGTGTGTGTATGTATGTATGTGTGTGTGTGTATATACACACACACATAAACATATATAATATATATACATATACATATATACATATATATATCTACACATACATATATATACATATATATACACATACACACACATATATACATATATACATATATATATACATATATTTATATACATATATATATCTACATACATATATATACATACATATATATATACATAATCGCACATACATACATAAATACATACATACGTACATACACACGTGACACACATACATAAATACATACATGATACATACGAATACATATACATACACACACACATACACACACACACACACACACATATATATATATATATATATATATATATATATATATATATATATATATATATATATATATATATATATATATATATATATATATATATATATATATATATATATATATATTCACACACACAATCATATCTATCTACAACATGGGTTCTAAGTGGACAATGGAGAGAGATGGATCCCACATGTGGCAGCCTACGTGTACCCTGAGATTGGAGAGGAGGCTCATGTTGATGTGGCCAAGGATTATTAATAATTAGATCAAGGATACACATCTGAGATTGGCGGTTCATTCCCGAGATATGTACAAACTCATTCCCCACATATGTACAAACGCACATACATACATACATACATATGCACGTATGTACGTACATACATACATACCAATATGGATCCAAACAAACCCCAAATTCATCCTATGACTTGAGCTCATGGTAGTCAATGACAAGTCATGCATACACACATACATAAGTATATACAAACACATACATAATACTCAAGTTAACATACACATATATGACCATGTTGCCAATATTTACTTTATTGGATTACAAATGCAGATTATGAAGCTTTCAATTTCAGAAATTTCCATCCACCCAGCATAACCAGCATCAAAGTCCACATTATTTTTACACATGCACACATACAATATAATGGCGAAATTCATTCTATCAGATTACGAACATAAAATATAAACCATTCCATTCATGACTCCTTACACAGCAAGCATGGCCAAAATCCCAGTCCACATTTTAATAGCAAAAAAATGTCCAGATGGTTGGCAGGCAGAGCCAAGTGTGCACTAGTAATTAAGTTCACCATAAACCTTCCATCAGCATTGCGACTGCTGTTTTTTGCCTTAAGTCAATCACAATGCGGTATATGATTCAAATTCCAATATTCTTTTGTCAATCCATAGCATTATCTCACCCCTGGACAGCAGATGAATTCTCAAAACAGGTTTCCCTTCTATTTAGTGAGAGGATTTAAGCCCATGGAAAGACAATAAATTAAGAAGGCTACTTCTCAAAACCTATTACAACTAGATTCAGTAAAAAAATTTATTTCTTTGCACACTACCCGAGTTCTAAACCAAATTACCCTCTCAAAACCATTTGCACTAAAGGAAATCAAACTACTAGTAGTCTTGTTAACCTAGGACCTTCCTGCTCCGTGAAAACCAAAAAGAGACAATGGCTAGTTCTGCCTTGTTTCAGATATTTTAGACAGCAAAGGCACGGTGTTAAATATGGGCTCATAGTATGCGTTATTACTCGGTACAATCCTCCAGAGGCAGTTTGCAACAAGTTGCAGAACAGAAACATTCATCACTTAAATCCAGAATTCAAAACATCAACTTGAAATTTTTCAAAGATTCAACCCAGAAGTAAAAAAGCAAGTCAAGTAAATCAGGATTCAGAAGATCAAAAGATGGTCTGTAATTTAACTAACAAGGTATTGAAAACCTTGCCTGGGGGAGGTACCGGTGTAACTGTACTGCAAAGAGCACATCGCACATTTGCAGCTCCTTGTGGATATACGAGAAGTGTCCTGCATCCACTGCATACAAGTTGGCCCTGGGATCCTGCTCAGTGGACCAACGGCTTCAATTTGATATGTTTTTTGCCGTATGATAACTTTAGCATTCAGACATTTAGCTACTTGGATCGTCATAAAGATACATCAAGTAACAAACATTGTCAAAAAACTTCCAGTCATGAAAGACCTCCCACTCACGAAAAGATGTTCGATAAAACAATTTACATACAAAATACGAGTCCATATGAGAGTATCAGAATTATTTTTTTAAAAGAAAGAAACTGTGACTCATTGACCTAATCAAGTTCTTGTCTTCTGCAAAATCAAATGCGCTTGTAATCAAACTCAACTCAGCACATAAAAACCAACCGTTCTATAATTTACATCCAATAATACGGAATATCATTATTCTTATTTTCATGTCAGCGTTCCTAGCTTGCATTACCTCATCTCGCAAGTTTGTAGTTTCTGAGAAGTTCTACTTATGTACACGATCAACCCATCTAAAAGGTGCAAAATAGGAACGCGAGCAAGAGCATGAGAAATGGGGATTATGCACACACTAGGATCAGTCGGTAGAAATTGATGAGCGATGCATGCATCCATAGAGCAAAAACACTGATGTAGAGGATTGAGGCCACAAAAATGATAAAAACGTTGTTTTCCTTGCAGCAAAAAAGAGAAAATCAAACTTCCTACCATAAAATGCAAGGTGATATCTATTATCAATAACACATAATATAAGAAGATGATTTAAATTACCCGAAGGGGGACCCGCAGCCATTTGTGGTTGAGGGGGATATGGCACCAAAGGAACCGGCATGGCCCAATCTGATTATAGAAAAAAATCACGAACCAGCCCACTGTTTATTTGAAATGTCACCTGGAGAACGGAAACACCATTGCTCTGTTGCAAGCAAGTTTCAGATCAAAGGAAGAAAAAGATGGATAGTTACGAGGCTAATTAACAGATTCTATAGGCGGAGATGTCGGATTTTGCGCGGAAAAAGGACAGAAACATTATTAAGAATGAAAGGTTTTGACGCCTCAGCTTAAGCATGAAACTTATGGATTTTTCTATGCGCAGTCTGTGAGCAGACGCATGCCTACATGCGTGAGCGTCGGATTAGAAAGGGAAAATTGCAAGACATCCCTGTCAACGGAAAAACAAACCTTCAGATCGGACGTGAAACCCTCAAAAATCCTTATCTGAATGAAGAACTCGTAGAGCCGGGAGAAACGCGAATCCGCGGAGAGCTTCGGAACCTGGATGCTGGAAGCAGAATAGGAGAGAACGGAAGCCTGAAGGCTGGAGCCTGGAGGCAATGCGCTCCGTGTCTTCTTCCCCCTTTTCGTCTATCCGCTCGAGAAGAAAAGTTACTCCTATCGCTTTGAAATTAAGCACTTTCTCCGTTCTGCAGAGCTCAATTTTGCTTTTTTTTTTTTCCCTCTACGGCTCAAGGTTGCGTACTAAATATACGTCATGCCACAAGTGGTCACAATTCATGTTGAGCATCCCATTCATTGCTATGCCCCTTTTGAAAATGTCACCATTGCTGCTTCCAACGGCGGCTGGAATAGATTTGAAGGGAATGATTGTTTTCCTTGTTAAAGCGATTTTTACCTCTCATCTACTATTTCCATTATAGTTTTTTTTTTTTTTTTAAGAAGTTCGACCTTGAGCTATTTTCTTTGACTTTAATTAAAATAAAGAAGAAAAGTTTTTTTTTTTCAAATGGAGGTTCAGCCGAAGCCTACTCCTCCGGACTTTAACTTTGAAATTGCAATTGTACAAGTGAATGGGCATAGCACCTGCGGGACCTCCCGTATCCCATAAAGCAGGGGTTAAACAATGTTACAACTGAAAGAGACATGGTTACAACTGTGTTTATCTGGCCTAAGTCATAACATGTCCAGCCCGAGACTTGAACCCTGGACTTTCGCCTCAAGAAGCCAAAGCTCAACCAACTGTCCTACGGAACGTGGACAAATAAAGAAGAAAAGTTACAAGTGAATGGGACTATTTCCATTATAGTTACCTTAAACTGAATATATGTGTATAATAATATGTGTATGGATTTAATATACTAACGAAATTTTTGTAGTCTAACAGTGAGCCCATATGATTTTCGAAGTGGTTAATCTCTAGCAATCCATATCATTATTCTTTGGGTCACAAGGCAGAAGAATATTTTTATCAAAGAAAAAGGCAACATTGAAGCCAACATGTTCCACCCACTGATGGAAACCTCCCAAAACATGAAAGTTTGTTGAGCGCAAGAGAAGGTGAGATCCTACAGGGTGATGTCTTGCATGTGATTGTGCATATTGTAACCATGTGCATGCTAGTAGAATGGTGATTGCACACATTGTAACAAAGGGAAAACTTTTTCTTTTTTAAGAGGAAGTTCGGTTGATTGAAAGAACAATTGTATAGGTGAAGGGGCATATTACCCATGGGATCCCCATATCCCAGAAAGCAGGGGTTAGAGTGTCTGAAAGAGACACTTGAAAAGAATTGCTCAAAGCAACCCGTTTAAATCTACCATAAGGCAATACATTGGCCTGGGGCCCATAATTGTCATGTCATAGGGAGAGGTTCAACCCTTGCTCCCACCTCAAGAGGTGAAGGGCCCAATCAAACAGCCTAGCAAAGGGAGACCTTTATATCTCTTTTCAAGGAAGTATTCAATTTGAATGCAAACTTACCATCAAGGTTTAAAAGTAAATCAGCAAGAGTTCGTTTAGCTTGGTTTGGTAGGCAATGCACCTATCCCTGAGGTAGAAGGTCATGGTTCAAGCTCTCTACAAGAGGTTGGCCATTTCTACCATCAATTTCTAAATAATAAGTTGTCCACTCAAGGCTCAACTATAGCTCATTATTAGCATCATCTTCTGCTCATTGAGGCCTCAAATTTATTATGACCATTCACCTCGACCTCTTAGATGAGGTATACTTTATCGATAAGCATTGGAGTTCAATTGAGGCAGTACAAGAATGAGAACATCCTAGGTGAGTTAAGTTGGCTTTGAATGGTCTAATCTCATAGTAGTACAAGAATGAGAACATCTTAGCTGAGCTAAGTCGTCGTTGGATGGTCGAAGCTCAAGGATTGCTTTGTTATATTATCAAAATCCGTTTAAGAGTATTATTTCTAGGTTCTTTTCGGAATTGGTTCTATGTTATTTTTGGAATTGTTTTAGAGGTTTATTATTTTCTATATTCTTTTTGGAATTGTTATTCTTTAAAAAAAATATCACTTAGCATAAAGGTACAAAGGTTTTATGTTAACATCTCTCTATATTGATACAAGAATGAGAAAATAATGGGTGGGCTACATGGACACTAAATGGTTGGCATACAAGCCTTAGTATGTTATCCAAGAAACATCTTTGTGAGTAAGGAATGAAGAGCCCATGCCATCTCCAATACTAGTCATTTTCACTTGAATCTATACCACTCATAGCATCTATGTTCTTGCATTGTTTGAAAGCTCCTTGAAGAGCTTTCCAATATTATAGGTGTGCTTAAAAGATCCCTAAGGAGCTTTCCAAATTTATAGATATGCTCAAAAATTGGAAAGAATGAGTTAGTCCCTTTCTAGTGGTAAGAGTGCATGAGAAGAAGAGGTGACAAAGTTCTTTTTCTTGATAGATCTTTTGCACGTTGTGATTTTTTATGCCCTTATGTTTTTCCATGCTCCATGATATAAAGTAGGTGACAGTTGATTTTGAACTTCAGCTTGCACCTCTTCTTTTCCCAATAAGGGTCCCATTGTTGATTGATCTTTTGATTATGAGCCATTGATCATATCTTCATTGGGCCATAGCATCTTTCTAGACCTACATGAAATGATTGATTGGTACATACCAACCGAAATTATCTATATTTCCATGAAGATGTCTATTCCCTTTGACACTTCCAAAGCTTTAAATTAACATCTTGTGCCCACTTACTTATCTATCATAGTGGATCATCCCACATTTGAACCTCTTACTCAAAATGCATCTTTCTCTAGCCAAATCCACATGATCAAGAAGTTTGATACATATATTGGGTAATTAAAAGGGATATTCTCATGCATGATCTAGTACAACACCTCTTCTTTTTCATTTGGGATTTACAATTCATTTTAGCTTCCTCACATTCCATGCTTTTTTACCTTTCACTTCCAATGAGGATGAAATCAATCTACACATTACATGTCCCTTACATATTATAAGCTTGTTCTTAAACAATCCTTTTGACTCCATCTTTTCCAACTCTAGTGTACGGACACGATGCCCAACACATAGAAGTCCATCAATACTTCACCCCCTTAACCATGTCGAATCCCTCTCTTGTGGATCTTGTGAATGGGACCCTTTACTTTATCATATCTTCTACCCCTCATAGGGAAATGCACAATAGAGTGCCATGTGGCACACTAGCCCTTAATAATATGACATTTCCTTCCACTTGAAAAAATTTTCATCTTCAAATCTGTAGGTAAAATGTCTATAATTGTAGAAGAAAGTGTTCAAAATATCTTGAACCCAATGTACTACTAGTACAAGGCCATATGTTAAAAACGTAGTCTCCATGCTAGAGAGAATAACATATAAGTCTCCAAATGATATGCAATTATCTAGATTTTGGGGACTAATCATGACCTCTGGCATAATTGGAGTCCACATATGCATGTGCAATCTTCACCACTACTTTATCACCTTCCAGTTGAGTCTACTAGTGGTACGTGTACTCACCACTTGAGATAAGTCATCTTCGAACTCAAGTTAACTCATATTAATTTGTAGATGCTTCTAGAAATCTCTAGAGAGTCTATAGGCAAAATACCCTAGCCATGGCACTCATGGAATTTAACCCAAGACCTCCTCCTTCTCATTCTTGATACTTAACCACTAGACTAAGCTTAAGAGTTGCCTAGCACGAGAAGTTGTTATCATTATCTTAAGTTCTGTCAAGCTACTTTATAAGATTTCTCCCTCCCATGAAGCACATTTTTGTCCTCAAAAATATATCTCAAGGTATACAATAGCTTTTCCCCCGAGCCCATGGTCCAAAATGATGAGCATGGTTGTCATCTAACTAATTTGCCACTTTGATTAGAAGGGAATCCGATCAAGAGGGAAACAATGTAGGTCTCATCCCCCCCCCCAAATCATTCTCAAGACTGTCTCTTATGCACTTGATAAGTTGAATCTAGTGCAAAATATGGAAACAATAATAAGGATGGATTAAAAACATCCTTGCCTCATGCATTGTGCCGATATGTGCAAATTGGCATCCGTGTCACAAACACATAAACTAGGTGGATTCTAAAGTTCTTAACCAAATTGCTATATTGGTTCATTTCTATGCACCACTTGTGCATGGATCTAGTAACATGGGTGTATTATCTAAGACTTTGAGAATTGTTTGGAAATTCACTTGAACTTGCTTACGATAAATGAATTTTTACTAAAGTTGATCAAAACATTTGACTTAGATGTGTCAACTATGGTCCACTGATGTGTTACCCGGCCAGAGGACTACTTTGTCCAATATGGGATTTATGGTCCTTGTAGAATGTAAGAAAGAAACATTCACTCATCTTTTTCAACCCAACTTCAATCGGACCAAAGAAAATCCAACAAATTCACAATTATCCAGCTTAAGACACTTTCTAAAAGAATTGATATTGGGAAAAGTTTGGCTCTTCAAGGGCCATTTTATTTACCATAAAAAAACTTATTAATGTTTGCTCCAATATTCTTTCAACACACCATCAAAATCATTGGGTTGTTATGTAGAAATCTGGTCAAATGGTACAAATATAGGAGATTCCTTACATTAAATGCTAGACAAGTCCCCTTTAAGCCAATTTTTAATGTTGATATTTTTTAAAGTTACATGCATTAAAAGCTTTTAAGTACTTTTAAAAGTCACTTTTCATCTCTTTTGTACTAAATCCTCCAAAGAATATTCAGATCTTTGCCCCTTGATAAGTCCTCTTGGATCACCTTTGGATTGGAAAACACACATACAAACTATTCTCACTCTTCTCTTTGAAAAACTTGGATTTTGGTCTCTCTCCACTTTTTGGAGCTCATCTCCACCGTGTCTATAAGAGAAGCTTTCTATTTTCTTGTTTACCCTAAGTCATTCACATTTCTTGTAGATTTGTAGCTATGGGAGGTATAGATCTATAGATCTACTCAAGATTTCTTTGTCTCAAGCATTGTTTTCTTTGTATCTAGTGCACGTCCATTTTTTATGAAGCATTATACTTTACAATGAAGATCTCCAAGTAAAAAGAGGTATAGATATAGGTATCTAATTTGTAATTTAGATTTTTATATTTTAATGTGTTTTTCCTTAAGAGTTTCCCCTTTCTCTAGTGGATCTAGAGAGTTGAAGGTGCACTATAACTTTTGAGATTCCAAAAGAAAAATCCATATAAAAAGTTTCAAGATGGTAAATATCTACATATTTACTTTACATTTCTTTATTTCGAGCATTTTCTCTTTTGCATTTGGTAAATATTATTTTTTCTCAAAGTTGTTCTTGATTTTAGTGAATTTAAGAAGAGTTGAAGGTTGTAATACAAGCATGAGTCCACATCAAAGACGATCCTACACCAAAATTGAATCCATTAACAAAGCAATTTTGCAAGAGGATGGAAGTTGAAGCATCAAAACTTTTGCAAGAAATATATGGATTACCATGAAGACCAACAAAAGAGGAGCTCATAAAGTTCCAAGAAAACACCTCAATCAGATAAAGTATCACTCTAAAGGACACATCATTGACCCCAAACATAGCGTAAAGGGGAAGATTGTCAAACATTGATCCACAGGGATCAGTCCATGTGTGTGAGGGACAAGGGCCAGCTAGCCAAGGTCCCAAGCTCGGGTTCTTGTTTCAGAGTGTCAAAACTATCAGTGTCTGACACTCTGATCCCTGTGGATCAGCTGGATTGATCGTTGTGGATCGATGTCTGACAAAGATCATTGAAGTCCAACATGTCTACAATGCATCGCAATTAAAAGTCCATGACAATGTAGTGGAAAGCTATCCATCAAAATATGAATGACACTTAATTTGATTATTTTAATCGTTAACAATGACATTCTTTAGAATTAATATGTTGTCATGGACAAAAAGACTCCATAAATGTAGTTGGAGGAGCACTACAAACAATTAAAGAGGCACAGGAACATCAAGATTCTTTAGAGAGTGCCCCTAAGAGGGAAACATTACATGAGTTCAAATATTCAAATGACAAATGTCAAGGGAGCATCGACATCAGTAAGGAAGAAGGAGCACAAATGGATGATGCAACCACCATAAGTATCTACACATTGATTAAATTTTCAATTTTATGTAATTGTTTAATTGATTTTTATTTCATTGGATTTAGTAATTCAAATCGACCATTTTATGGGAAGGAAGGGTGTTATGCATGAAAAGGCTTGGGGAGGGACTCATCCATGTGGAACTACATGAAGATTTTAAATGAAGAAACAATAAGAATGGTGCACATGGAGTATACACCCAAGGCATATTCTGCTTATCTCGTTTTCAAGTGTGCAATTCAATTTTAGTTTATATTGTCCATGTCTTTTGGATGCAAATTGTTCCATAATTATTGAAGTGTGTTTATGAAACATGGAATATCAAAAGCTTTGAGAAGCATGGTGAAATGGTTTTCCATCACTTGGATTCTAATGAAGAGAAATAAAGTCACTTTCTCTCTCTATTTTAATTGATGTCACTATCGCCTCTCACTCTGAATGAACTGAGAGTTGAACTTTACCAACTAACATCATATACGATGTCATTCAACACGAATAACCATGGATCATAAGCATCTACAGTTCAAGATGACGATACAGAAACACCTCTTGTGTTGTGGTGTCTACACAACCATAGTACTCCACAGGCCTGCACATAAACACTTCATACCCTATCAAGATTGAGCATTTCAATCACTCCACTTCATAGATATTCGTGGTCTCTCTCCCTCTCTCTCTCTCTCTCTCTCTCTCTCTTTGTGTGTGTTTCTCTCTCAATACGAGAGAGTTCATAGTGTCTTAGCACTTCTTGAGGAGCTTTTGCTTGTTGTAGAGAGTAGCATTTTTGTGTCTGTTTCCATAGTAACTTTTATGCAACATGTTTGCAATGGTTGCATGGCCACCGAGCAGCATACAGTAGTCGTGCTCAAAGGGCAATAAGCATGGTAGCTTCTTCTATAGGGTATGATCCAAGACTTGATCTATTTTTGATGATCAAAGACTTATCACACTGAGAGCTCCTTGGTAGCACTATGCTTTATGCATAGTCGAAGAGACACATTCCCATTTATCTGAGCTCTATTCCAGGAATTTGTCCCCAACATAGATCAATCTCTATAGGTTGGCGCTTGTCGTTAACATAGTGCTCGATGTGCTATTTCTCACTAAGTAGAGGAGAGATAACATGGGACCCTGTTGTAGTTTGTTTTCCTTCATAATAGAAAGGAAGAAAATCGTGTGTTTCTTTAGACTCAAGCAGCAGCTCCAAGGTTGTCTTGCATAATAGTGTTAGCATCACCACGAGGATTTACAATTTGCTCATGTCTTTGTGCTCCGGTTTTTGTTGTTAGCGATGTCTCCAAGTGAAACGAGTGAGTTCAAGTGCAGAGCTACGTGGGAAAAAAATAGCAAAATATTACAATAAATAAATCAGTGTCATATGTTGAGCTTCAAGATTTGAAACATGATGTGAATGCATTAGTTCAGGGCAACAAGTACATCATCATACACTGTCTGCACAAGATGTGGGCTACACCTGATAGCCACAAGAATAGCCAATGAAAGGAATACCTTCTATTGCCTTGCAAAAAAGGAAAAGGATAATAAAATGTGTCACTAAAGTGGTTAGAACCACTTATAACACAAAAATGCAAAAGTGAAAACAACAGGTAAATCAATAAAAGATATCACTAAAGGGTGGGAAAATGTTGAAGAAGAAGGGTGGAAGGGTGGGCAAATGGGCAATATAAAACCCAGAAAGAGCACAAAATTATGGCAAAAAGACCTCCCCAATGAGTGAAGAGCCACATCACCAACAAAATGACCACCAAATGCACCACCGAGTTCTCCACCTAGTGCTCTAATACCATGTAGAGAGTACATGCCAGGAAGCAAAATGAAAAGAAGAGTATTGACAAATAGAAAGAGTGTGAGACTCAAAAGTGAGTACACCATAAAATGGTAAAACTCACATGAATTAGAGTGAGCTTGCCGAGAGCATGGAGTAGGTTCCTCAAGCTTCTAACCAAGTACAAATGGGGAAAGAGGCCCTCCATATATAGAGTTGGAGGGGGCTCTTCAAAGTACATCATATATAAGATGATTCCCATTGAAGGAGAATGAATACACACGTAGAAGCAAATGGCAAGGTACTACCTTCGAAGCTAAGCAACATGAGCCTCATTTCTTGCTTGGTATAACGTTGTAAGAGTATCCGAAGAATATTTTGTTATCTTGCAAGAACGAATATGAGGGATAATGGCACGTTTGACAAACAAGGCTATCATACCATGTGCATGTGAATCTCTACCATACCAATGAAGTTGCTCCACATTAGGTGCAAAAGGAGATGCAACACAACCACGAAATTGAAGATCATCACCTTCAACACCATTTGCATCACCTTTAATAATTGTATTTGCATGTGCAATAGAACGTTTTTCAACACTTTGTACAATATTCCACAACCCTTTTGCTACCAATACATGAAACACCACACGTGACCACGATGGGTAATTAGTATTTTCCAACTTATCCTCAACATCCAACATGGAGAATACATCATTGCTTTCAACCCTGGCTACTAACTAAATACATTGATAAAAAAATTGACTACATCTCAAAAAGTTAAACAAAAATAGCCTATCGAGCTCTCCTAGACTTGTACCAAACTTTGAGGTGCCTGTATTGGCCAATCAAAGCCTGTATATATGTTTGGCGCAAAAGGGCAAAATTTCATGCACAGTCTCTATAATAGTGTGTTTGAAGGTTGAAACGAGCTCAAATCATAATTTTGATGACACAAACTGAAGCAATTTTCAACTATTGATCGCTCTGAGTATGCTCACTAATTTTTGTGAAATCTTGAGAATATGATTGGAGGGGTGTCAATGACACCCTAGATGAAGTACCAACCTGCTCTGATACCAATTGTTGGAGTTCGAGGTCTGCGGAAGCACATAAATAGCATAAGGAAGTAGAAGAAGCTTGGAACAAAATACAATACATAATGTATTACCAAGTGAGAAATGTACAAAATAGTGACTCATTAGGGTTATGGGTTTATATACCTACTGGGTGAAAAAAAACTCCTAAAGAGGGAAAAAGGTGCCCAGATGGTCCGAAGTGTGCTCACACACATCACTACTAAAATATATCAACATAAATATGGGACAGTAGCATTATGGAGGGCACAAGGGATGGAGAGGTCTCATTATCAAGCCAAATTTGAACATTTAAAGAGTACAAGACATGCAGAAGGGAAGCATACCCTGTTCATGAGATGTTTAGTTGGTTTTTGTCACATGGAGTATCATATGTGAGTAGGACTTGAGGTGAGACCCTCCTCTTATTCATTATGAGTATGATACTCACACGAGTGCCAAGTGGCACTCACATGAGGAGCTTTGATTATTGCCCATATTGGGTATGTATGCGAGAGAGAAAAGATATAGAGCCCCACGCGGCTAGGCGGAAAACCAAGTATCGAACTCCGTGACTTCGTTCCGTATTTGTAGCTGGCTAACCGCTTTGAAGAATGTGTTGGTCATAGCAAAACGAGGGGAATCCTTGGAGATATATCGACGCGACTCCACACTGGTATCGGAGCAGATTCGCATGCACAACGAGGCGTCAACAGGCGCAGTCAGATGACTGTCAAAGCTCACGGACGGAGCCGTCAAAGCTCACCAACAAGGACAGGCGCGCAAGCTCACAACCCACGAAGAGCCTCTCTCCTCATCCCCTCCTCTTGTATGGGAATAAGAGGCTTGGAGTCTCCTATTTATATTATGTTCCTTTTTCCTGCAGCCCCATATATGGGATAAGAGACTTCGTCGGCAGCCATTTTCTCAGTCAATTTCGAATTTCGCAATCAAGTTCAAGTTGATAATGGGAAAATTTTGAAATTTTTCTTGAAATTTGGAGGACAAAATTGATGCTATGGATCAAGATGTTGGCAAAATGAGGATGTATATATGTAATATGGGCTCTCGACAAGGGCTATGGGTCATGGGTTTTTCTTGAAAAGCTTCAGTTCCTCAGTTTTGAGCTTCTCAAAGTCATCCATCCATGAAGATGAGTTTTTTCGCTTCCTACTTGTGACATACCCGGCTTCTCTGCACCATAGCTTGCTCATACGATATCGAATTTCAAAAATCTTGGTCACATTACGAAGCCACACTCCTAAGCTTTGCTCAAAAACCATTGATGTTGGATTTGGATGAGATTTTCCCCACCAAAATCTCTCTGCAACACTTCAGCAGGAACTAGGCGGCCACTCCCGGGCCTAGTTTTTCATCATCCAGTGTCCAAATTCACTTTTTTCACTTGGAATAGGTTCAAATTTTTGAAGTACAGGTACTGGGCTACATTTCTTTGACTGGCGAGGACTGTCAAATCCTAGAAGTTGCTCAGTTTCACTCAATTTGCCCGGTTGGGGCTATTCCCACGTGGTTTTGGTATTGTTTTGGATGGTTTTGGTAATTAGAACCTCCCCGAACCAATCGAACATTTCCAATTTTTGTTTGGGTCTGGCAAGGATTCAAAATCAGTGACCTAAAGCTTCAACGATCATTTGGATTTCACTTCCGCAGCTCTATTTTGGAACAAGGAAGTGCTCTTGTGATATATTTCTCTTCTTCTTGCATATTTGAGCTTTACTTCCATTCATTTTCATATACTGTAGTTAGCAAATGGGGGAGGGGAAGTCAAACATGGAATCTAAAGGCAAACAAGTAGTTGAACATACTTCTCCATTTAAAGAGCAACTAGAGGATCCTGATTCTAGAATGGAAGAAGTAGAATTAGGGCAAGAAATAGAAGAGAACTTAGAAGAGAAAGAGCCTCGGAAGAGGAATATACATATGAGGAACTTTTAGATGAATTTTTTCACTCGTGACCAATTCATAGACTTGAAAGAGCAAACCCTTAAATTAAAGAGAGATCTTGGTAGCATCACATCTCTCATACAACATGTTAAGTCTCAAATGATCTCACTTGAGATTAATGTCACCTCTTTCCTAGCTAGGAAGGAAAGAGAGAACCCTCCTATTCCTTTGGAGCTCACTCGGAAAGATACTTCTCTTCCTAGTAAGCACAAAGGAGAGAGCTCTAGGGAAGCTCCCCTTCTGAAAGACTTGAAGCCACCTATCTTTACGGGGGATGACCGAGACAGGAACAAGGATGCAATCTACACTTTTTTACAAAAGCGACATGATTTGCAGTACCGTGTGCTAGAGGCGAGTCTCTCCCTTGGCCCGCGTGCTTACAAGTGGTGGATGAGTCTTAAGGAGGCAAACTCTATCCCTACTGACTGGACTCAGTTTGAGACTCTTTTTCTTAAAGAGTTTCTTCCTGAGAATGAGGAGGAGAGGAATTGGGATGAGTGGGATAGGATTACACAGAGAGATAGGCCTCTTACAGTCTACCTATCCCACTATAGAGAGATCATTTTGAAACTTAAAGGCTTAGATGATTTCTAGAAGACCAGAGGGTTTGTTAGGGGCTTAGATAAAGCCATAAAGAGGGAAGTCAGAAGGAATGCACCTAAGATGTTTGAAGAGGCGATCAAGTACGCACATATTTATGAGGACCATAACCGTCCTCAATATACTCCTATGGAGACAGATCAGCCCCTCAAACCTCTTAGTATGACTAAATTCAAGAAGAAGTTGCCTTTTGGGAAAAACAAAGTTTTCATTAAAAAACAAAAATCACAAGGGCCTAGATTATCTACAGATCAGTTTGAGAGGGCCAAAAGAGAGAACCTGTGTTTTAGGTGCCTATCTCCTAGCCATTCACAGTGGAACTGTCCACTCAAGAAAGGGGAAGAAAAGAAGAAGGGACTAGAGTCTAATACGGCCCCCGAAAGGGGCAAAAAGGCGGTCCACCTAGTGCAGACCCTTCCTATTCATGGCAGCTCTAGCTGCAAGGGAGTGGAGGTGATGCACGAGGATATAGAGCACACCTATTGTTTGACTCAGTCATTGTGGTCACTGTAGTTTGGACCACATGACCTAGTTAAACTACATGGTAGTGTATACGGGACCAGGGTGCGGGTCATGATAGATGACTCTGCCACTCATAATTTTATAAACTATGCCTTGGTCAAGAAATTATAGATTCCCCAACAGCCTAGTGCACATAAATACACTGTATCTATGATGCAAGGTCAAGATAAGAGGATATGGGATACTATGGTATCCAATTTGGAAGTCAAGATCCAGGACTATAAAAATTATATGGACTTCCAAATTACGAATATGGAGAGGACATATCTAGTCTTAGGAAGAGAGTGGCTATGGGGGTTGGGAGACACACTTAAACGCAGCTATCAAAACAACACACTTGAATTTGAAAAGAATGGAAGTAAAGTTTGTATTCAGGGAGAGAGAGGTGTACCTAGTGCACCTCTCATTTTATCACTAGAGTTGTATAGTCTTTGTTATTCTCAGCATGTACAGGACATGTTTTTATTGTATAGTCATGATATGGAGCATTGTACAGACAGCTCATCTGATGTATACTTTCATGCTAGGAATGTAAATATGGAGAGGACTTTCTACTATTTTTTTTTTCTTATGTTTGAGTATAGAGATGTTTTTCCCATTGACTTACCTAGAGGGCTACCACTTGAGAGAGGGGACATTGACCATGCCATTGAGGTTGTTACTAACACTAACCCTATTTGCAGACCACCTTATAGGTTTAGTGTTTCTCAGCATGAGGAGGTTGAGAAGCAGTTGCAGGATTATTTAGATAAGGGCTTCATTAAACCTAGTAACTCACCATGGGCATCGCCAATGCTCCTAGTTAAAAAGAAAGATGGCTCTATGAGACTATGTATAGACTATAGAGCACTTAATAAGGTAACTATCAAAAATAGGTTTCCAATGCCTAGGTTGGAAGACCTATTTGATCAGTTACATCAAGCTAGGTATTTTACCAAGCTTGACCTTAGATCAGGATATCATCAGATCAGGATTAGGGCAGAGGATGTCCCAAAGACTGAATTTAGGACTAGATATGGGCACTATGAGTTTTTGGTGATGCCTTTTGGTCTCACCAATGCCCATGCCACTTTCATGAAGATCATGAATAGTGTTTTATGGCCTTATCTAGGACACTTAGTAGTAGACTTTTTGGATGACATTCTGATCTACAGTGCATCAGAAGAGGGGCACTTGGAACACTTGAGGAAAGTATTTCAAGTGCTAAGGGAAAATTCACTCTTTGCTAAGGAGTCAAAGTGTGAATTTTTCAAGAAAGAGGTTAGATACCTTGGGCATATAGTCTCCCAGGATGGAATCCAGATGGATCCTGAAAAAGTAAGGGCTATTATGGAATGGCCACATCCAAGGAACCTGGAAGAGCTGCAGATCTTCCTAGGTTTATCAGGTTTCTATCGAAGATTCATTAAGAACTATGCCAAGATTGTTGTCCCGATGACAGAACAGCTTAAAGGCAAAGGGAAAACCTTTCATTGGGGAGACGAACAGAAGCAAAGTATGGATAAGTTGAAAGTAGCAATTGCGACGGATCCACTTTTACATATAGCAGATCCCAACAAACCATTTGTGGTTGAGACTGATGTGAGTGACTTTGCCATAGGAGTGGTTTTAGTACAAGATGATCGACCAGTAGCTTTTGAGAGTAAGAAACTAGAACCGGCTCAGAAGAATTATTCCGTCTATGAGAAGGAATTGTATGCAATTGTCCATGCTTTGAAAAAGTGGCATCATTATTTATATGGTGCCAAAGTCACGATAGTGTTTGATCAAGAGAGCATTAAGTGGCTCTCTAATCAAACAGACCTTAAAGGTTGTAAGGCCCGATGGGCAGAGACCCTTCAGGAGTTTGATTATGAGCTTAGGTATAGGAAGGGAAAGTTTAATGTAGTGGCTGATTCACTTAGCCGCATGCCTATGCTCAATGGATTGAGTTTCACTCAGATCACTAGTGAGCTACTTGAGTCCATTAGAGGAAAATGTAGGCTTGATCCTGCATATTCCGAGATTTGGGAAGCCATAGAGAATGGGGATCGTGATATATGGGTTTCTAGTGAGGATGGAGTATCGATCGGTACTCAAGAAGGATTCAAGTTGAAGAATTACAGTGTTCATGATGGATATCTGTTATATAAAGGCAAGGTGTGTGTCCCTAGAGATATTGAGATGAGACGACATATTTTGTATGAGTGTCATGACACACCTAGTGTGGGACACCCAAGAGTTAACAAGACTTATGATCTTGTTAAGAGGCAGTTTTATTGGCCTGGACTTCATAAGGACGTCCTAGAGTATGTGCTTAAGTGCACTAAATGCCAGGTCAACAAAGTTGAGAGGTTGAGGATTGGAGGACTACTCCACCCATTGGATATTCCTAATGGGAAGTGGGAGAGTATCTCCATGGACTTTATAGTCGGATCACCTAAGACAGAGAGAGGGCATGACTCGGTCTGGGTAATTGTGGATAGGTTAACCAAAATGGCTAGGTTTATTCTAACACGTACTACAGTGAAGACACCAGAGTTGGCTAGACTCTTTGTAGAGAACCTATATCGTTTATATGGTCTTCCTTTAGACATAGTTTCCGATCGGGATAGGAAGTTTACTAGCCACTTTTGGAGAGTGATCTTCAAAAGGTTGGATACGAGACTTAGCATGAGTACGACCGAGCATCCACAGTCGGATGGGCAAATAGAGAGGGTTAAACAAATCCTAGAGGATATGATTCGAGCATATGTGAATGAAATGCAAACTAATTGGGAAGAGTACTTAGCTATAGTAGAGTTTACATATAATAGTGCCAAGCACTCTTCCACTGGGCATAGTCTATTTCTGCTTATGTATGGGTTTCAGCCAAGAGCTCCTTATGCAGTAGGCTTGCAGAATGAGAAAGTTCAAGCTGCAAAGGACTTCTTGGAAGAGATGAACGATATGCTTAGACTTGCTAAGGACAACATTAGGAGAGCTCAGGATAGAGCTAGAGCTTATGTTGACCCTCAAAGGAGAGATATCAACTTTGAGGTAGGAGAGCATGTCTATCTTAGAGTTCCATCTAGGTCTGAAACCATGAAGATGGGACCTTGTCCAAAACTATCTCCTAGGTATTGTGGACCTTTCCAAATACTTAAGAGAATAGGAAAGATGGATTACCAGCTCCAACTTCCAGAGAATAGTCAAATCCATCCAGTTTTTCATGTTAGCCGACTTAAGAAAAGACTGGGTGAATTTGACAACCTCATTCCAGATAGTGAGGTAGTAGAGCCTATTTTTGTCCAATCTATTCCACATGAGCCTAAGAGCATGCTACGCACTCGAGAGAAACGGATGAGAAGTCACTTGTATAAGGAGTGTCTAGTAAGGTGGAAAGATAGTTCAGAAGATAGTGCCACATGGGAGCAAGTTAGCACCCTTGAGAGACGGTTTCCCAGTTTTAGACTACCTTCCCAAGAGTCTTCTTAAGAGGAAGGATATGGGGAAACAACACGGAGTCAGGACCATGTATTTATATACATGGGGATATAGTGGGAGTGGTGGTTCTATTATTTCTCTCTTTCTATTAGACCTTCCAATACCATTTTTGAGGACAAAAATGGAACTAAGGGGAAGGAAATGACACATGGAGTATCATATGTGAGTAGGACTTGAGGTGAGACCCTCCTCTTATTCATTATGAGTATGATACTCACATGAGTGCCAAGTGGCACTCACATGAGGAGCTTTGATTATTGCCCATATTGGGTATGTATGAGAGAGAGAAAAGATATAGAGCCCCACGTTGTTGGGCAGAAAACCAAGTATCGAACTCCGTGACTTTGTTCCGTATTTGTAGCTGGCTAACCGCTTTGAAGAATGTGCTGGTCATAGCAAAACGAGGGGAATCCTTGGAGATATAGCGATGCGACTCCACAGTTTTAGAGAACAATAGATGGCCACAAGAGACAAAGAGTACATGGTAATCTATCTTTATGGAGAACAGTTATGAAAGTAACATCAAGTACTCAAAATGGATTCAAAATTCCTTCACTAGGTCTTCTCAACAAAAGCTTTGAGAATCACTAAGGTTAGATGCTACATTGGAGGAATTTGTGGTGGTCGCTTGACGCATCAAAGAGGAAAGAGTGCACTTTGAAGGGAGTAGTCAACCAAACTACACCACCCCCTCATACCTGATTGTGCAGCTTAGGGAGAATTAGAAGCACTTAAAATGCAATGGAGCCAAAATGAAGAGAAGGTCACCTCTCCACATGCACGCTACAATGACGACATACTAGCACAAGTTCAACGGGAAGTGGAGTTGTGGACTACTCATGAGATCCGTAGGTAGGTATGGTGTACAACATCCAATAACAGTGGCCACTCCAACTTGAATTGTCCAAATCAAGTTAGTTGCCAATTCTTTTGGCAAAAATGGTCATGAGGCTTGCAACAGCTATTACCTCAAAGGAGCTCAACAGAGGTAATTCAAAAGTCCTTGACACTTTTGTTGGAGTTTGAGGTCTGTGAAAGCATGCAAACATCACAAGGAAGAAGAAGATGCTTGGAGCACAACACACAATATTGAATGTGTTACCAAGAGAATGTACAAAGATAAGTTACCCATTAGGTTTAGAGGTGTATGTACAAGCTAGGGGAAAAAACCTCCTAAAGAGGGAAAAAAGTGCCCTGATGGTCCTAATGTGTTCACACACATCACTACCTATATATATCTACAAACCCCACTTGGGAGTGATGCAGTGGACGAGGAGCTGGCACTCATGTATTAGGAAGTGCCAAGAAATGTGGAATCAATTTACAAAAGGAAATAAGCCCAAAGCTTTGCGGAAAGCTTCAAATTTCTCCCTAGGCAGAGCCTTTGTGAAAAGGTCTGTGCCAAAATAATCTTCCCAATAGAGAACCTCTCCCTAACGTAATGATAGTGCACCTCAATGTGCTTAGTGCGAGCATGGAACACAGGGTTCCTCGCAATCGCCAATGCGCTCTGGTTGTCACTGAAGATGGTGGTAGCAGAAGTCTGACCAACATCCAAATCAACCATAAGGCATCTAAGCCACACACACTCAACACTCATAGTACAACCAAAAACATGTATGTGAGCAATAGATGGCTTACAACCATGCAAAGCCTAATATGGAGTGATAGAGTGCAATGCTTTGGTGGGACACGTGTTAAGTACATATGATGCACACATAACAACCTCAAGCCAAAAACTATGTGGTAAAGCCTGACTCTTGACCATAGACTTCACCATGTCCATGAGTGACCTATTCTTCCTTTCAGAAACTCCATTTTCTTGAGGTGTATACGACACTGTACACTGATGATTAATCCCATATTCAGCCAAAAATGCATTAAAATTAGAAGACATATATTTCCCCCCTTGATGAGAATAGAGGGTGCTCCTTTTACATGCTGACATATTTTCAGCCAAAATGAGAAACTGTTTGAAGCATATAAACACTTTGGACTTTGCTTTCAATGGATATACCCATGCATGCTTGGATAAATCATCAATGAAAGTCATGAAGTAAAGATAGTTCCCAAAAGAAGGTGTCTGCATAGGACCACAGACATCACTGTGAACAAGCTACAATTTCTCAGTAGCTCAAACTAAACCATCTTTTGGGAAGGAGAAATGTTGCATTTCACCCAAAATATAGCCTTCACATACATGTTTACTAGGTGCCTCGAGTTTGGGAAAAGGTTGTGTGTCTTGTAATATTTTGACATACTCTTTAATTCTTTATGATTCTATTGAACCTTTTTTTATTAATTAAGATCTTGTGATTTTCTCATCCTTTTTCTCTTCATTTGCAAAGTGTCTCTCTACACATGCATGTTACAAGGTATACTTCCCTAAGGAGAACCTCCCTTGAGTAGAAGGCATCCTTGGAACTGTGTCTAGTCCTCTTCTTAAAATGTGTCTCGACTATCCCTTCTATAATTATGGTAAAAAATATGTCAACATGTAAATTGGGCACCCTTAGTTTTGATCAAGGGGGGGAATACATGTCTTCTAGTTTTAATGCGTTTTTGGCTGAGCATGGGATAAAACACCAGTGGATAGTACCATATACACCTAAATGGAGTTTTTGAAAGAAAGAACATCTCTCATGGAAATGTTGAGATGTATGGTCAAAAGCCAGGCTTTACTACATAGCATCTGACTTTGGGTTGTTATGTGTGTAGTATATGTACTTAACAAGTGTCCCACCAAAGCAATGCAATCAATCACTCCATATGAAGCTTAGCATCGCCGTGATTCATTTGTTGCTCATCTGTGTGTCTTTGGTTATGTGGCATATGTATTATTATGTAAACAAAAACTCAGAAAACTAGATGATAAAGCCATGAATGTATTTTTGTTGGGTATGGTATGGATCAATTTGGCTTATGTGCCCATATTGGATAATGTTGGAGAACTTTTCACAAAGTCTCTACCTAGGGAGAGGTTTGAAGCCTTTGGCAAATCTTTGGGCTTACTTCCTTTTGTGGATTGATTTATTTCCATATAATGTGGCACTTTCCTATACATGAGTGCCAACTCCTTGTTCACCCAATCACTCTGAGGGGGGATTTGTTGAAATATTTTTGGTAGTGATGTGTGTGAACACACTTAGGATCATCGAGGCACTTTTTCCCTCTTTAGAAGGTTTTTTCCCCTCGGCTTGTATATATGGCTATAAACCTAATAGGGATTCCAACTGTAGTCATCTTCATGTCATCTTGGAGGTATACTTTGATCACAACTTAGAATACTTTGAGACCATTGTACCTATTTCTTCCCATTATAAGTAGTTCGAGTCAATTCTCTACGTGAAAATTTCTCCCATAAGAAAAAAATTTCAAAGATGATGGTCACACTTTAGAAAATCACACAATAAGCTTAATTTTGTGGATAGAGAAGATATGAGAACGGGATTGAATAGTGATGAGATGAGAAATCTTGAGGAAAATAGAGAGGCCAAAAACTTCTTGCCATTGATCTTTGTACTCACATTTTGAGAGTTTCTAGGAATGTTTCACAGCTTTTAAGAAAAAACTATTTACAAGCTTCTAGCATTTAATTCGTTGAAAAAGAATGAAAATCCATTTTAGATAATCTAGATATTTTTTGACTAGATCTACCACAATATCTGAAAACTTGAGCTAAAGTCACTTGTCAAGTTCAAGACATTAAATGGGAGAGAGAAGGATCTTAAAGAGGGAGAATGATACTTATTCACTTTTTAGGGCTAAAACTGGCATATTATTCTTTTACCATACTCACATAAGGCCAAATTCAACAGATGATTAAAATTAATCCTTTCCATTAAAGATGAAAAATAGGTGGCCCTTGAAGACCCCAAACTTTTCCTAATGACTAAAACTTAAACATTCATCACCTTTAAGTAAAGTGTTCAATACTATTATACCCACTTTGATGTTGATCCAAAACTTAATGTTTGAGACCATCAAGCCTACATCCACATGATCATGCAATGACTTTAAACTAATTAATCTTAATTAAATTCTAAACCTTGTACTAGAAATTGATCAATGTGCCAAATTCTAATAACTTTGAGCCTATGTGCAAGTCAACACCTTTCTCCAAAGTTTTGATAATTTTCTTTTTATGCTTTGATTTAGAGCATACAAGATTGCTCGTTTGATCTAGACAGTGAAGGTCCTTTAAGGAACAAACCTAGACTTAGATTAACTCTTAATTCCTTGAATATCTCTTGATCCCTTACCTCTTTATTATCATACCTTGAAAAAAATCTTTCAAGATCTAATCCAATCATACTTAGGATTTTTTCTTAAGAGCTAAAGCCTCTTCCTCATCTCATAAATTAATTATTGAGGCTTTAGTACAAACCTTACTACTTGGGCAAGGTTTATAGCAGTTCCAATTGGAGTTAGTTGCATATCGTTGCTCCAAGTTTGATAACTCCTTGTTGACCAAGCAATAGTAATAAAGGGCCAATCTTCATCTTAGGATCTCTTTCTCTGTTCACCAAGCTCAATAATTTACCTTGGAGGTTTTCTAGAGATTCCCCACTCAACCTAAATTTAAGCGTCTACTAATTCTTTTCATATTCGAAATCTATAGAAATTCTCAAAGAATTGATACTCCTTTGGGATATACCAATTGTAATACTTAAATATCACTACGTGTGGTTTGGGGATTTCTTGGAAACTACCTGAGATATTTTTCTTACTTGAATCCTTTTATGATCTTAAGGAATAGTAGACATTTTCAATCCTTAACTAGATTCTCGATAACTTGAATGATCATCTATAAATTTAATTTATGGTTTACTCTAAACCATCTTTTCTTTAAGGTTAACTCTACTTTGTTACTTTAAGGTTAACTTTAAGCATTCTTTAAATAAGTTATCCTTATGATTGCGCTGAGAAGATAATTGCATTTAGAAGATACTAATATTTTTATGATTACTCTCATTCTCTTTTCCTAATTGCTAGAGTCATAATGGACTTATTTTTTTAAGGTTCATAGCACACCTTTAACACATAAGCAACTTACACCATGAGGGTTCATTTGTGGATCACAATAAAATCATTGGTGAATTGTGCATGTGCACATGCACCCACCCATGTGCATGCCCTATGACACACTCAATCCCTCACCCAAATACCATGCTCGAGGCAAGTAGTGTGTGGCTTCTCATCTGTTATTATAAATACAATGTTCAAGGATGCATTTCTTGCCCCCTCTCATGCAAATACAATGAGGTCGTCCTCCTATGGAGAAACCCGACATAAATCTACGTGCTTGTAACTTGTGCTTTTACAATGATTTTGGGCGATAAAAGCTATTATAAAATACAACTCAAGGAATTCCCAAGTCTCTTCGATAAATTTTAGTGTGTTATACAAGCTAAAATATGAGAAGACGCCTCCACTCCTTATTTGTAAGTATTATTATGCCAAGAGATAGTCATCATAAATGCAAATCCCATCACCAAAATTGTCAAAGCTTGATAGATGAACATTTGTTTGTGACACAAAAAAAAAAGTAAACTCTAATTCCTCTAAGCTTTATGTTCTTGGAAAATTGCAGGAGGAGCTTTTCAATAAGCTAAAAAGTTTTGAAACCAGACACTCGATCTAGGAACAACATGTGACTTAAGTTGACCGACTCTTAGGTGGTCATTGATTGGAAATAGTGACTAAGTATGTCACTTTGGAGTCTTCCCAAATGAGTTGGATAATAGTTTGTTCAATATTAAGGCACATACCTAATGTATAAGATTCAAATAACACATATGAGCCAAAAATAATATTTTCACACAACATGTGATACCTTAAAATGATAAGAAAAATGCCATTCAACATGTTTTTCACTTTTTTCTAATATGCCTCTTTCAATGCATATTTATAGAACATATTCATGTTTCCTCGCAAGCCTTTAGTTCTCAACAATCATATCTCCCCATCTAATGAATGGTGCAAATGGTTTCATATGCATGATTAATTGTACATACTTAATTTGGTACGCATGCAATTATAACTTCATTAGAGGTTTCAGTTAAGATTTGAATAGACATTGTAGCTTAGGAAAACACTACTCAATGAGATACACTCTCTTTTTGCATGAATAGGATGTTCAATATCAATACATAAGAATTGATGAAATGATTGTCGATCTATTTAGGTAATGATGTGTGTGAACACACTAGGACTGTCGAGGCACTTTTTTCCCTCTTTAGGAGGTTTTTTTCCTTGGCTTGTATATATATGTCTGTTGCCCTAATGGGTTACTAATCTTTGTACATTCTAGTGGTAATGCATTTAGTATTGTGTGTTGTGATCACATCTTCTTCTTCTTCTTCTTCTTCTTCTTCTTCTTCCTTGTGATGTTCGTGTGCTTCTGCAGACCTCAGTCTCCAACAATTGGTATCAGAGCAAGTCACCGCTTCATCTAGGGCATCATCGACACCTCTCTGATCACAGTCTCAAAATCACACAAAATTTGGTGAGCATACTCACAGTGATTAGCTTCACTATGTGGTGTTGAAATCACGATTTCAGTTTGTTTTGGCCCCCGAATGCACTATCACAGTGCTTGTGTACAAAATTTCATATTTTTGTGCCAAAGATATATACATGCTTTAGTTCGCTAGTATAAGCACCTCGAAGTCTTCTACAAGTTTAGCAGAACTCGTTGCAGTAGTTCTCATCAAGTTTTTTAGATACAATCATTTTTTTGTATCAGGGAATTTTAGTCAGTGGCCATGGCTGAAGGCAGTGATGTATTCTGTATGTTGGTTGTTAAGGATAAGTTGGATGATACCAATTACCCATTGTGGTCTTATATGATGCCTCATCTATTGGTTGCAAAAGGACTATGGAATATTGTGCAGGATGTTGAAAAACATCCTATTTCACTTGCAAACACAATTGTTGAAGGTGATACAGATGGCATTGAAGATGATGATATTCTTCATGTTCCTATTCGTTGTCGAAGAGCGAAGGAGATCTAGAAGGGGGAGAGTGGTGTAGGGTTGGATCAGGCCCCACTGGAGAGTGCATCGTCCCCTGTCCCGTGAGCGGCAGCTGCACGCTGGGTGCCTCGCCCTGGCATGGTGGTTGTCGTCTCATAGGCCCGTGCCTCGAAAGAGAAAGCGAAAAGCGCTCGGTCGTGTGGAATGAAGTCGTAGGGCGTATGCATCAAGAATGCGACATGATAAATATGATGCTAAAAAAAGAAATCATCGGTACTCGATGTGCCAAATTAACAAACTCTGCTGAATGACGGCAATGAATATACAATTGATGTCACCACTTGGGTTGCAATTATTTGATCGAATAATAAAAAAATACCGAATACGTTCGTTGCATTCGTGGTTTTTCAAATAAACATTGAAAAAAAAATGGAGATGGATACTTTTTCGATGGAAACATTTTCGATTGAAATATGTTTCGATCACAAGCGATTTCATTTTTACATTTGATCAAAAATCTCATCCGCACGTGCTTCATTGATATTCTAGAGACTTTAATCCTGCAATTTTTATCATAGAGAGCTTCCTTCACCGTATCATTGAGGTATTGATTTAATTTTTATTTATTGTTTATTTTATTGTTTTGGTCATTGTATCATGCATACAGTATGATTCGCATATGCATCTCTTACATATGCCTGATTTTTATTTATATAATTTGTTTTGTGTCTTTTAATCATCAATAGTATACATGTTCGACTCGTGCAAGTGTTTCTTACTTGTATACATCGATGAAGAACATTTAAAAATAAACCACTATTGTGATTGTCTAACTCGCTACATTGATTCTTACTCTCACAGTAGTATAGGACACAACAATAGATCTATTGAGATTGTTTGAATCGCCACCTCAATTCCTACTCTCTCAATAGTATAGGGAGTGTGTAGGGACTATTGTGATTGTCTGATTCTTTGACTCTTACTCTCACAATAGTCACTTATATTTCGATGAGAACACTTAGTGTATGTCACAAGGTGTATAGAAACTATTGTGATTGTTTGATTCTTTAACTCTTACTATCACAATAGTCACTTAGATTCCGATACAATACTTAGTGTAGGTTACAAGGTGTATAGAAACTATTGTGATTGTCTGATTCTTTGACTCTTACATTCTTAATAGTTACATAGATTCACTTCAAGATTATAATTACACTTTCTATTTAATTATAAATCTAATTAATTACACTTTCTATTTAATTATAAATCTAATTATTTAACTATGCATATGTCCATCATTTGTGTACACATACTATTCATTTATTTACCCATACACTTATCGATAGTCTATTTTTTATTTTTGCACAGATGACAGGTAAAATAAACAAGCAGGAACGAAAATTTTTAGAAGAATTTGTGTGCTCCTACATGTATCGAATAAGAGAAGATGAAATCACTATAGCCATGGACACATCTAGTTACAAAGATTTCATTGCACAATTATCCAGAACAACATTTATTAATATTGAAGATAAATTTGGCAGTGTGTTTGGTGGGGCACATGTATTAGATGAGCAAATGTCAAAAGAGCTTACACATATCTTTGGACAAATCATCAAAGTAGCAAAGTCATTGGCGATGGATATCACCAGTATGCCCAGATTCATCGATAAAATTAAATTTATCGATTTACATTATCATACTATGAAGAGAGGAAAGCGATTAAAACCGGACACGATTGAACACCTTGTGAGAGCACACGTAGATCCGAATACAAGAGATGCATATGTGAATATGGGAGATCAAACATCGAACAATCTTTTTTTGCTCCCATATTCCTCTATTCTTTTTGAAGGTGCAACTCTCCTCGGGGAAGGACAATATGGAATGATCCATAAAGTCAAAATATCCCACCCGAGATTCAACAATGAAGTATTTGTGGCCAAGCTATTCAAATTACATGGTGCTGACATACAAACACGATAAAATGAAGCCATCAATGAAGCCACTGTGTTATCTATTATGCACATTGGAATTATTAGTCCACTTGGTTTAGCTAGACACCATAGCAAAAGCCCATGCCTTATTTTCAAATTTTGGAATGGTGGTACATTGGACATGTGGCTAGAAAGAATGAAGAAGGAATACCTAAACGTACCATGAAGCAGAGGTGTGAAGGACACAGAAGGAGACATAACAACCATGAAAACAAACATTTGGAAGTTGATCAACAAATTATTACAAACAATATCATTTTTACACACTTGTAATATATCCCATAATGATCTCCATCCAGGCAACATCTTGTTGCATTTTGAAGATCAACATGCTTATATCGGATTATGTGATTTTGGTTGAGCGACATATTTACCAACCAAAAAATGTTTTCCGAACCTACCTAATTTAGAAATATCAACTAGAAATGAGTGGATTCGAAAGTACTGGTGGATTGCACATGAATGCATATCCACTAGTCCTCCACCTTTTAATAAGAGTCAAGAGATATTTACACTTTTGACACTCCTGTTACAACTCTTGATATATAGATTTCAATAGTTATCCCATTGATAAGCATGGGATTTACAAGTTCAAATATGCTTTAGAATTAGCTTCTGACAAAGATGTATCAAGAAGAGTAGACGAACATGAACTGCTTAGAGTATTCTCGCATATAACTCGATATGGTTTAAAGATATCCATGACAGATGGATTAAGACCATATTGAAAACGATATGTATTCATTTGAACTATCTGGATTAAATGATGTAGATTCATTTGCATTAAGTGGAGTAAATGTTATGGATTCATTTGCATTAAATGGAGTAAATGTTGTGGTATCATTGAGTTACGTGGATGAAATGAAGTGTAATCATTTGTAATATGTGAATTAAATGATGTGGATTTATTTGAATTATGTGGAGTAAATGAAGTGGTATCATTTGAGTTATGTGGATTAAATGTTGTGGATTCACTTAACATATATGAATTAAATATTGTGCATTCATTTGAATTATGTGGAGTAAATGAAGTGGTATCATTTGAGTTAAATGGATGAAATGACGTGTAATCATTTGTATTAAGTGGAGTAAATGTTGTGGTACCATTTGAGTTAAGTGGATGAAATAAAGTGTAATCATTTATAATATATGGATTAAATAATGTGGATTTATTTGAATTATGTGAAGTAAATGAAGTGCTGTCATTTGAGTTATGTGGATTAGTTGTTGTGGATTCATTTAACATATGTGAATTAAATGTTGTGGTATCATTTGAGTTAAGTGGATGAAATAAAGTGTAATCATTTATAATATATGGATTAAATAATATGGATTTATTTGAATTATGTGGAGTAAATGAAGTGCTATCATTTGAGTTATGTGGATTAAATGTTGTGGACTCATTTAACATATGTGAATTAAATATTGTGGATTCATTTGAATTATGTGGAATAAATGAAGTGTTTACATTTGAGTTAAATGGATGAAATGAAGTGGATTCATTTGAGTTATATGGATTAAATGTTATGAATTCTCTTGAGATAAAATTAGTGTTTTTATTTTGCAGATTTGAAAGTAAAACATGGCAAAAATGCCAGATGTGAATGATGATCTTGATCATACTGAATCTCAAAGGATTTTTTCTGAGCAAAATGCTCAATTTTCACAATCAAGATTAGCATTTTTATTCCATCAAGATTTAGAGCCAGAGGGATTAGAAGGAGAAGCATTGTCAATGAAAGAAGTAAAAAAGCTATGTCCAAATTATTTTATTCATGATGTTCTCTTTCGAGTATTAGCATAAATGCTACTTCGACGCTTTGTGCAAGTTGAGAGATAATTACCAAATAATAATCAAATAGCATTATATTTCATTCAAAAGGTTTTTGTACAAGATATTCTTCATCGACGTGTAGATTGGGATGATCATCTGAAGAATGCAGGTATCGGTTTGGGTCGTCATCAAAATCGAGCAGAATTTCGTAATCAAGGAAATGAAGGCCCTCTTCCTCGAAAGCGGCCCTAAATTTTGCTACCTGAAGAACATAATCTTATACATGATTTATCGTCACAAGGGGTAGAATTATAAAATGAAGGATTAACAATTCCTGCATTATGAAGAACAATAGATGATCAACAAAGGAATCAAGTGAAAAATTTACAAATTTTTGTGGATGCATATGAGAGCAAATATGGAAGACTCTCAGAGGCATCATCATCTTTTGCCATCTGTACCTGGAAGTAATAACTAACATGTGGTTTTGAAGTTTGCCATGACTTCTTTGTTTGATGCTTGACCATTGAGTTGAAATGTTGGAACCAAAACGAATGTTGTTCCATGCAAATGAGTATGCATTTGTGTCCATCTCTTCTCTACTAATGATACAATCTGTGTTTTCTCTCGTGATGAAAATTGATTAAAGATTGAGAATTAAAGTCTAACATAATTGTTTGACTCAACGTTGATCGAAATATCTTATTTGATATTGATTTATATTGTTTTTTTGTAGGTATAGTCTTCATAAAGCAATTTGCAAGCACTAAGGGAAAGGGAAAAGAATGGTCACATGTGATTGTTCATCAAGAGGGTAAAAGAATATCCACAATACAATGCAAATGATGTGGGCATCGTTATGTAGGAAATGCAACTCGAATAAAAGAGCATCTTTTTAGTACAAGTAATTATAAATCAAGATGCTCTAATCGAGATAGTGATATATGGGTACATTTTGCAAGCTATGCAAATAAATGTAAATCTCAAGGTATCACATGAAAAAGATTCCTGTTGATACTTCTCTTAAAGAGAAAAGTTTGGCTTTTCTTGTAAAGGTATATGAACATGCTATATCGTGCATGGGTGGTCCGAAGAATGTGACTGTGATAGTGATGGATAATGCCTCTAATCTTTGAAGTGTTGGAATTACAATTCAAAACAAGTTTGAAGGCATTACTTGGGTTCCATGTGTAGCTCATACGTTAAATTTATTATTGAAAGATATAGATAGATTATCTTTCATTAAAGAAAGCTTATTAGATGCAAATTATGTGGTCAAATTTATTAGAGAGCATCAATTTTCATATTCGCTCTTTCGATCAAAATCTCCCAATAAAGCACTTCAGATTTTTTGTGCCACACGATTTGCAACTGCTTACATTGTCCTCAGTGGATTACTGGAAGTTAAACTAGCTCTTGTAGAAATGATTGCTGATCGAAGATGGGATGCATGGCTAGAGAAGTATCCTTCTTATCGAGTTGCAGCATCCAAATGTACGTGTCTAATACAATCACAATATTTTTAACGTAATCTTGAAAAAATTGTTGGTATCACTAAACCTTTTGTGTAACTTTTACGAATGGTTGATACTAATAAATTTGTGATTGGAAAAGTTTATTGGATTATGTTAGTAGCTATTCAAAAAGTAAAAGCCATATACAATTACACATACTATTGTGAAGTAAAATTCATTGTTGAGTTAAACAATCACAATGGATTTTAATTCTCAATTGTACACACATATACATTTACACATACATATACTTACACATACTATTGTGAAATACGAATCAATATTGAGTCAAACAATCACAATATATTTTAAATTCCTGATCATATGCACATACACTTACACATACTATTGTGAAGTAAGAATCAATATTGAATCAGACAATCACAATAGATTTTTCATTCACAATTATACATTCATATGCATACACATACATACGTATACTATTATGAAGTAATTCTCAATGTTGCTTCAAACATAATCTACCTATATCTTTCAATAATAAATTTAATGTACCACAATAGATTTTAAATTCCTAATCATATGCACATACACTTACACATACTATGGTGAAGTAAGAGTCAATGTTGTATCAGACAATCACAGTAGATTCTAAATTCTTAATCATATGCACAAACATTTACAAAAACTATTGTGAAGTAAGAATCAATAGAGTCAGACAATCACAATAGATTTTTCATTCACAATTATACACTCATATGCATACACATACTCATACACACACACATACATATACTATTATGAAGTAAGAATCAATGTTGAGCCAAACATAATCTACCTATATCTTTCAATAATAAATTTAATGTATCACAATAAATTTTAAATTCCTAATCATATGCACATACACTTACACATATCCTGGTGAAGTAAGAATCCATGTTGTATCAATCACAATAGATTTTAAATTCCTAATAATATGCACATACATTTACACATACTATTGTGATGTAAGAATCAATATTGAGTCAAACAATCACAATAGTTTAAATTATTTAATATTTATAGCAAAAAATTATACCTTGTTCTCTCTACAACACTTTAAGTTCATAAAGAACAAAGTACCTTTTAAAAAAAATGAGTAAGAATCAATCATAATAGATTTTAAATTCACATACATATACTATTGTGAAGTAAGAATCAATGTTGAGTCAAACAATCACAATAGTTTTAATTAATTAATATAGCAAAAATTATACCTTTTTCTCTCTATGACACTTTAAGTTCGTAAAGAACAAAGTAGCTTTTATGAAAAATTGAGTATAGTTCTACTCTTTTATAACATATTATTCGATCGATTTTTTTTTGCTCGAAACTTTTTTTGATCGAAAGCTTTTCGATTGAAAAAAATTCGATCGGAAAATTATCGATCGAAAGTGTTTTCGATCAAAAACTGTCAAATTTTCGTGCAAGAACTATTCGAGCATGACCTAGAGAGAACTCGGGGGGGGGTAATGCTTCTCTTCGGTCTTCAAACTCCTTTTCTTCACTATTCTTTACTTCCAATCATGAGATCACCTATACCTAGAGAGAAGATCCATGAGGGGGGGAAACCAAATGGGCATTGGATCCCTATTTATAAGTTTTCGCTAAGGAGTTCTCTCTAGAATCTTCTAACCTGCCTATTTGTACCTTCTATTTCCAAACTCTTCTTGCATGTTCTTTTGCTATTTTTGAAAAATCACATCTTTTTTTTCTATTTTGGTTGTTTCTCTTTTCATTTTTCCAATTCTTCTTTTTCTAGTTTTGTTTCTTTTTCTTTTTCCCTTTTTATTTTTGGACTAATGTTTAGTTTCATAGCTTATGCATAAATTAAATTAAAACAAAGGGTTAGACTTAGGATAAAAGGTAAAACTAAGGTTCCAACCTAGGGTTTCAATCGGGTAAGTCAGGGTTTGCCTACAATTAAGGTTCGGAACATCAATTAATGAATTTATTTACACTTATGTGCTAAAATCCTAGGGTTTCCTTGGGCTTAAGTTAGGTTTCCATGGGGTAAAACTCAGGTTTTCTAAGGGTTTCAAGGGTCCAACATAGGGTTTTAATGGTTAAGTTTTGGTTTTCTAAGGGGTTTCAAGGGTTAGAAGTTAGCTTCAATGAGCCATATACAAATATACAAGTCTAATCTACAGACACGACATGGTTTTTCATATAAAATCAATCAAATCAATCAAAACATGAACAATTTATAACTCTTTGTAGCTAGGACATCACATCATAACCAGAAAATCAATGGAATGAACTTGAAAAAATTTCTTAATGTACACTTCCCTGAGGGATTTCATCCCGACATCCCGCACTAAACCCACACATCATCCCGATGGGCCAACCTGCAAAATCCAACCAAAACGTATTAGGATTCTTTTGAAAACTCTTTTTAATTTTTATGTTTTTCTTCTCAAAATTGAAATGTGATCTCATTCCATGCAAATTTATAAAGATTAGTACAAGTTTTTGAAAATTAAGCAAATTCAAGCATCTTACTATGTTTTTGCTTCTGTAAACAGTAATCATATGAATAAATCGTAGGCTTCGTAGATCTTTCATTCGTTCAACTCGTTCAGATCCAGCAACTTATGCTAAGTACTAGCATATACTAAGCTCTACTAACTCAGTTTGTAGAAATATACCTTGATTCCCCTATTTATCTCCCACTATCCAACTCTCCATCATATCTTTTCTTTTCTTTTACTTCTCATTTTTCTTTTTCTCTTTCTTTTTCTTTTCTTTTCTTTTTCACTTCATCTCAACTCAACACTTTTCCTTTTTATTTTTATTTTCACAAGTCGGCCTATGCCAAAATTGGGTGTGAATCATGGACTTGTCCACCCGACCAAGTTTATCCCACCTGTCTACCGACCTGACATAGCGCACAATGCACAATGTGAGCCCCACATGAAATGGATGTCAACTCATGGCTCTGACCACCTGACCAAAGTGAATCCACCCGCCTATCGACCCATGCAGGTGCATGACAACACATAGATCAGGCCTACAATGAAACTAGCATCAACTCCTGGCCTTGATCACCCAACCAAGGTTGTTCCACCCACTAGCCCATTGCAGTGCACTAACAACACATGCACACACATATAGTGTTGCCTTGAGTATTAAGGTTTTCATGAATCATGATCCATCTAGAGGTAGAATCTCATAAGAAATAAATAGTAGGATCCAAAGAATCCCACTCACTAAGCATTCAAATCTATTAGCATATACACACACTCTTTTTAAGTATGCCATCACATTCCCAAGATTTCACTCCCAAAAGTCTCTAGTCCGCTAACTGATTCTATTCATATCATTTCTAATCATTCATGCTTCATGCAAAACCATAATAGATGTTTTCTATCTCATTCCCTGCTTGATTTTCCTAAACTTGTATAGATCTTTAACACACACAACAATGCAATTCATATGTAAAAAAAAAAAGATTTCAAATTAGAAACATTTCAGCTTATTAATTTGGTTCATCTTCATCATTGTTTGATCCAACTTTTCTTCAATTCCTTGATTTATTGTTCTTCATCAACGTCAGCATCAACCTCATCAGCATCCTCCAAAAGTTCTAGCTCAATCTCGTAATCTGCATCATTTCTTTTCTTGAACAACTTTATCCTCTTTCCTTCAATCAATGACCTCAAAGGAGTATTGTCATGTTCGCGAAGCGCATATGTTCCATTTTCAAACATTGACATCACTACATACTGCACAAACCATTATTTAGTCAATTTCTTCCTAGCATCATATTGAGTATCGAATGTACTATCATACACCAATACCCAATCATCTATCTCTATCCTACGTGGTCTAAGCCGATGAGTTTTGTCAAAATAAATCTTGTTTTTCAACCTAGACTCCTTTATTTTCTGGATTGCATCTTTTAATTTCTTGTTCCCTTGCTCTAACTGCTTGATTCTAAATGATAAAAGTTCATCTCTCATCATTCCACCATTCCATGGCAGCATCAACCATGTCAGTATCTGAGCCTGGATGGGGAAGATTGGCTTCTGACAATACATCAATTTAGTAGGCATGAAACCTGTGGACCGCATATATGTCCTCCTATCTGCCCATAACATGAATGGAGGAAATCTAGGCCACTGCTTTATGTCATCGCTCCAATCCTTAGAGATCACTTTCGCGATGGAAGGGTGACCTCTCTTGATCTTTCCATTTGCCTCAGGGTTATAGGGAATGGTGAGAGACAATCAAATTCCATGGCGATCAAAGAACTCTTTTGCCTCTCTCGCATCCAACTCTCCCCTATCTCGAACCACTTTCTCGACATAACAGAATCTTGAGATAATTCTTCTAAAAGGAATTTGCATACATTATAAGTTGTCTTCGTACAGAGAGATCGACCTTCCACATGGTTGGTCAAGTCCTCTCTGACAAGTACAATATAGCTCATCTTATCTATCCCTTTGGGCATGGTTACAAGGTCGACTACCCACTTGTAATGGATACAAGGAGGGTAAGTTAGATGTAATGGGTGCCTAATTGAGGAACGCACCTGGCATGTGGTATAAGTGTCTACAAAATCTCTCACACTCATGTAAATCACTAGCCACCAGTAGGCTTCCCTAATCTTCTCATATGTAGCATAAAACCCTTTGTGACATGCCCATAAGGTCTTGCGCATCTCTCTCATCACCTTGCTCTGAAGACTCCTATAACTCAAATACCCTTTGTGGACTCTTTATGTTGCCCTTAGCATGTCTCCAAATAATTCCATCCTTTAAGAAAAAGTTGTAAGACTTTTTCCTCACGGATCTATACTTATTTGTGGACCAGCCTGGGGAAGGTTTGAGTGTACTCATATATTTTCTTGTGTCTCTCCACTCACCATCATCTCATTCTCATGAAACTCCTCATATAGATATACTAATGCATCATATCGCATCATGTGTGTATCTCTTTCTACCTCATCATCTTCATCAAAATCATCATTGAAAAGCATATCAACCAGTGCATTTAACTTCCCAGCTATGTGAACAAAAGTGGGATTGATTAACTTTACATACGAGATCCATCTAAGCATAGCAATATTCGGAGATGAACAATTTTCTATCATGCCAATCAACGGAAGATAATCAGTCTCAACTACCACATTCGCCCCCAATGAAATACTCTTTATCGATCTTTAAAGTAGTAACTAATCTCCATAGCTCTCTCTTTATCTGTGGATATTTTCTTTGAGTGTCATGCAGAATCTTCACACCAAAACAAACTGCAAATCTCTGCCCCTTATCATCCTGTCCTATGACCCATCCTATACGAATAGGACTGGTATCAACAGTCAAGATGATAGGCCTCTTACCTGAATAATGAACACGCTTCATAATCGAGGCTTCAATTAGCAGTTGCTTCAGTCTACACATCGCTCTCCACTATTTCTCTATCCAAAAAAACTTCTTTTTCTTTCTTAGAAGATCATATTACAGGTTCACAACGTGAGCGAAGTGAGGGATCCAGATCACCTAGAATACGCAAGCTCCCAAGAATCTCCTCACCTCACTAACATTATGACACACCTCAGAAATCTTGCTAATGGCCTCAACTTTCTGTGGGTATAGCTTGCGGCCATAGTGTCCACACAAATGTCCTACAACGAGGATCTCATCAACACCCAAAACAGATTACTCTAGAGAAAGTGGTAGCCCCACATCTTCAAATTTCTCAAAGATTTTCTCACAGTCAGAGTTATGGTCACTAACAAATTTTTTGCATCCAAAAGCATCTAAACTCTCGTCTTTCACTCTTTCCTCACATCCCTTTATCGAAATATTGTGAATAAAGGGCATAGTCACTGATGGTATAAAGTCTCGTAGGACTAGGTTCATGGCATTCATCATGTGAATAACATAATTCATCGCTCCCTGTGACAAAGTACACATGTGTACAAGGCCCAATGGAGTCTTCATGGTTGTGATATCTATGCTCTCAATAGCCAACTAAAACTGGATGTACCTTGAATACACATCACCCATAGAGTAGATGGAATGCCTAGCAAATGCTTTAGCAAACTCATCTACTTTAGGTCCTTTTCCTACATTTCTAATTGTGACTTTATTCACAGCCTGCAAATCTTGAATAAAAAGAAGTTTCCCAATTTTCTTAGGTACTGTAAACCACCTATTCGAATATGGAGCCGAGGATGGTTCCACTATCCGCATGGATATCTTTTCCTTTAACAACATCATCAGCTTACGCAAGTGAGCCTTTGGGATTGGTATAGGTCGGATATTCCATGGTATATGTGGCACTGTAAAGATAATCATGGGAGGTACTTGTTTCGGGTCCGCGCAACCTATCTCATGTGGGAAAAGTGCAAATGCTTTTTCGTGTTTCTTGACGACTTCAATGAACTTCTCTTTCTCTTCATCTCTTAGGAACGATTTATCTCCAAACTTTGTCTCTTTAAGTCTCATCAGTAAAATGATGCCCTATGAGCTCTCGTTGTCTAAGCATAGGGTCATCTTACGCTCTCAAATATTTCTCATGACTATCTTCTGGCAATGGTTGGGCTATGGGCTTCACTTTCTTATCAACAGTCTTATACTTCGTGTTCACATTCACTTCATGCTCTCTCAGGAACTCATCAATCACTTCATACTCTTGGATAGAACCAAGCATAATGATTTTTTATTTTTTATTCCTCTCAAATGCCTGCTGAAGCTCTTCTAGAGTACTCGAACTTCTTTCCAGCTGGATCACATTTTCAATTCCCTCATCAAGGGACATGATTCCTAAACCTTTATAATGTCTTTCATGAATTTTTATGAACTTATTTGATGCAAATGAATATACAGAGAAACTCTCAAAGCTATGTACACAATCTCGCGAGACATCAAACCTACTCCCACTATAAACTCGCTCAACAGTGGATCCTAATAAAAATTTTGACCGACAGAAGCCCCATACTCTCCTACAAGCATAGAATCATCATGGTTATGAGAGTTAATGGGTTTCTTTCTTATATTCCTTTGGTTTCTTGAATGATTTGTGCACACTATCATTATTTGTAAAGAATGAAGACCAGATCTTGATCGGATTCATGCATAGGCAGATCTATCATCCATTGCCTTAGTTTCCATTTGCATTTTGGCTATAAAAGGCTACCCAAGGATAGCCTCATACGAACATTGATCCTGGACAAAGAAGTGGAATTCCTCAGAAATCCCTCCTATTATCATATGTACAAAGGCGCAGTCCCTAAGTAGATCTCGAGAGCCATTATCCACCGTCCTTATCCTCCATCCGTGATCCTTATCTATAGGCCACCTAAAGTGATCATATAACTTCTTAGAGATCACATTGATTTCTAACCCTGAGTCAATCAAAGCCAAAGCAAAACATGAATCTTCATTGCTTCCTAATTTCATCTTCATTTCAGGTGTCCTTCTTGCCCAAAAAGTCTTGGTATACTCACTTTCTATCCTTCTCATTTCATCATCAGGTGTAATAGGACCTAAGGAATTCCTATGGCATCTTGCAATCTCATCATCTTTGTCATCAGAAGTATCGCTTAAGGCTATTGTTTCATTTGTTATTTGCATATCTTCAGTCACTTCTTCCATTTCCACATCCTTAGGTAATGGGAATCTTTTCCTCTTTATCAGCTTTATAAAGTTATCCTTGAATTGAGGTTTTGCTATAGAGAAAACCTGCTCCAAGGTCATGTTCACTTGGCTCTTTGATACAATATCATTTAATATCTCTCTTGCATCATTCTTCTTTTCTAACTCTCAAATCAATACTGCCTTTGGGGTCTTCTTCTTTTTTTTCTTCTTCTTCTCTTTATCTTTTTCTTGAATAGTCTTTTGAGTGTCATCAGTCTTTTGAGTGGGTTCTTGTTCTTTCTCCTTCTCTTTACTTGGCTTTTGGATTTTGATCGGCCAAGCTAGCCTCTTTTCCTCTTTTATTTCCTTCTTCTTTGACTCTTCCTCAGAAGCAAAAATGTGGAACCCTTTGCAACAAGCCTAGCCTTATACCTGTCAATTGTTCCATCAAGTTTACGCTTCAACTTGTATACCCACTTTGTGCCAGGAGGCAAGTCACATAAAGACCAAGTACCATTTTTCATTATAACATCATATTCAAATTGCATTGCATCCATCCAATGTTCAGTATTGTGTGCTTCATCAAAGTAAACAAGTTTAGACTCATCACAGAGACTAGAGGCAGCCATAGCATAGCAATCTGATGCAAAAGAGGCATTATGAGAGCCTAATCGAGTACGATATGATAGAGGTGCATATAATTTGCTATCACGCAAAGTCTACACCAACCATTTTGGCATAGTTTTTGCCTACTCAATATCAGCTCTCTCATCAACAAGTGCATCATGTAAATCTGCATAAAAAATGGAATGATCTACATCATCACATGAAACCTATAAAGGCTGAGAATTTGCCTCATTAGGACCAGCACTAGACTGTCCACCTGTAAAAAGAGGCAGCAAAGTTTCATACATGTCTTTGGAGCTAACATATGTCTCCTTAGTACATGAAAGCAATGGCTGAATAGCATCTTCCACAAAAACAACATCAAGACTAACCAAAATACGTTTAGTTTGTGGATGATACAGACGATAGCCTTTACGTTTAGAACTGTACCCAACAAAAATACATTTTATTACTTTATCATCCAATTTTCTGTGATGTTGTTCATGCACTACTGCATATGCCAGAGAACCAAAAACACACAGATGAGAAACAGATGGCTTGCGATCATGCCAAGCCTCATATGGAGTGATAGACTGTAGTGCTTTAGTGGGACACCTTTTAAGTACTTATGCTGCACACATAAGAACCTCAAGCCAGAAACTATATGGTAAGACCTGACTCTTGACTGACATGTTCTTTTGTTAACCCAATTCCATTCTGTTGAGGTGTATACGACATTGTACATTGGTGATTTATCCCAGGTTCAGCTAAAAATGCATTAAAATCTGAGTACATATATTCCCCCCCTCGATCAGAACAGAGGGTGCCCATTTTACATGCTGACATATCTTCAGCCAAAACTAGAAACTATTTGAAGCACAGAAACACTTCAGACTTTGATTTGAGTGGATATACCCATGCATGCCGAAAAAATCATCAATGAAAGTCACGAAGTAAAGATAATTTCCAAAAGAGGGTGTCTGCATAGGACCACAAACATTGCTATGAACAAGCTGCAATTTTTGAGTAGCGCGAACTAAGCCATGTTTTGGAAATGAGGAATGCTACATTTTGCCCAAAATACAACCTTCACGTACATGTTTATCGGGTGCCTCAAGTTTGGGCAAAGGGGACATCATTTTAGATTTCTGGAGGCGTAGCAAACTAACAAAGTTCAAATGACCAAAGCATGCATGCCAAAGCTTTGCATCTGACATAGCCTGAGAATCATGTACTACACATGCCAAATCATTCACAGATTTTTCATAGTCTATGAGCTTATACAACCCATGACATAAAATGCCAAAAGCAATAATAACATCGCCATTTGACATATCATGAAATCTGTAATCAACAAATTTCACAACCAAGCCAATCTTGGCTAATGCAGAAACTGATAACAGAGTCTTCTTCATCCCTAGCACAAATAAAGCATTTGACAAAGTGAAAGAACTACCATCAACAGTACTCAAAATGGTCTTACCAACTCCCATGAGAGGATAAGAAGAGTTGTTGGCACATGTGACAGTATTCCCTATAGGGCAGGCTCGAGTGAAGAGAAGAAACTGTGCTTTGAGGTAATATGTTTGGTCACCCCACTATCAAAGTACCAAACATCTGAGTCTACTACAGACATGCACTGCTCATGAGAAGATGGGTCAAAACTGCAAACAATAGTAAACGCCCATTCTTCTTCTTGCACAAGATTAGCAGACTCTATTTTTGATGTAGAGGCCTCTGCAACAACCATTCCAGCCTCTTTTTTCTTTGCCTCTTTTTGCATCCAGTTTAGGAATTTCTTTATGATATGATTGTTTCCTTTACTGTACTTGCAAAACAATTTCTGCTTTTCTGATTTCTTCTCATCTTTGTCTTCCTTCTTCGAATGTGCAAAACTAGGAGATTTCTGCTTACTAGTTGAAGAACTCCATTTTCCTTTTCCCTTCTGAATAGCCAGTAAAGCTTGATCTCCAACATGCATAATGGACCTGTTCTGCCTCGATTGATCTTCCTGCAATAGAACAAAGACTAACTCCTCAAATGATAAGGCATTTGGATTGCCTTTCATCATCAACCGAAGAGTAGAAGCAAAACTCTGATATGAATCTGAAAGACCATTTAGAATGGTCTACACAAGTGAGCTATCTGGTATAACCTCATCAGTAGAAATCAACTGTTCCTTCAAGTCTTTGATCTTTGTTACAAAACTATTTATAGAATCACCTTCATTCATGTGCTCACTCTCCAACTGTTTTCGGAGGTAAGCAACATGAGCCTCATTCTTAGCTTGGTACAATGTGGTAAGTGTGTCCCAAGCATCCTTAGGTGTTCTACAAGAGCGAATGTGAGGAATAATGATAGGTTTGACAGACAAAGCTATCAATGCATGTGCCTGAGCATCTCTGCCATCCCAACGAATTTGCTCTACAGTAGGTGCAACAGAAACTGCAACACAAACAGGAATCTATAGAATATCATCATCTTCAACACCATCTCCATCAGCTTTAGCACTTGTATTTGCAGTACCTGTATTTGTAGGTGTAACAAGACATCTTTCAACCCCCTGCACAATATTCCACAGTCCTTTTGCAACCAATACATGTCGCATCATATAAGGCCATAACGGGTAGTTGGTACCATCCAACTTATGCTCAACAGCCAGCATACAAAATACATCACTGCTTTCAGCCATGGCCAGTGACTAAAATACATTGATACAAAAAATTGATTGCATCTCAAAAAGTTGAACATAACTACCCAGATGAATTCTACTAAACGTATAGCAGACTTCGAGACGCTTATACTGGCGAACCGAAACTAGTATATACCTTTTTTGCTATATATATATATATATATATATATATATATATATATATATATATATATATATGTATGTATATGTGTGTGTGCATACGTGTACATATATATATATATATATATATATATATATATATATATATATATATATATATATATATATGTGTGTATGTATGTATTTATTTTGTGTTTTCTTTTGTCCCTTGTTTCATTCATTTGAATTACTTTAAGTTTGTCTTTGAAAGTGTAGTGTCCAATCACTTTTTGAACGTGGTAGAAAGACGATGCTTTAGTCTTTTGTTTTATCTTATTTAAAAATAATAAGTTTGTATCTCGTCTTTTTCATCACTTCATCGTATTGCTCGTTCCTCGTAGAAAACCCTCATAGCAATAGTACAATCATCAAGCCTCTTCTTCATAGATTGTGTCTCTTCTTTAATTTCAACTCTTCGTTGCCATTGTTACATATTAAAAAATACAAATAAAAAAAGGAAGATTTAATCTTGAAAATATTTATTACTTGGCCTTTGTCATGAATGGTTTGGATCTCCGACGTTATTGTTTCTTCCCATTTTCTATGACCTTGTGCTTCTTTAAAAGTGGGGAGTTTGTGTTGGTGCAAATAGCAAGCGTAAAAGCTTTGCTAAACTTCAATGACTACTCTCATAAGTCATCCTACTCCAATATGTTCACATGAACACATGCTTGTAAATCCTCTATGAGTAGAATCAAAATTGAATATCTGGACGAGTAATGCCTACCTAAATCAAACCTGCCGATAGAGAAAAGCATCAAATGCATCTCCAACATCATGTCATGAAGGACTCACTCATAAACCTATCTTCATAGGAGTGGCAATAGGTTTATTGTTTCAAGGCCAAGACGTTGCGATAATGTGTCAATATATTTCGTTTGACACAAAGCTATCATGCCATCAACTTGCATAAACTAAATTCCCAAATAATGATACAAATCCCCCAAATGAGACATCTCAAATGAGGTATGCCAATCAACCTTAAAATCAGCAATTTGCTTCTCATGAGGACCAGTGAGCAACATGTCATAAACATACACAACAATGATCAGAAGCACATTATCATCATGCTTAACATAGAAGGTGCTTTCAGTTTGACTGTTCTCAAAACCATGTGCAATCAGATAGGCATGTAACTTTTCATACCAAGCACATGGTGCTTGCTTTAAACCATATAATGCCTTCTTTCACCTGCACCCTGGTTTTCATGCCCTTTTTGCACAAAGCAACGGGGCTGAAAAACATACACTTCTTCATGCAAATCACCATTCAAAAATGTAGTTTTAATGTCCAACTGATGTACAATCCAATGATGATAAGCTGCAAGTGCACAGATGCTACAAATAATAGTCATTCAACAAGTAGGAGCAAAGGTCTCATCAAAATCAATGCCTCTTTCCTGAGCATAACCCTTTGCAACAAGCCTAGCCTTATACCTATAAAATGTTCCATCATGCTTAGGCTTAATCTTGTATACCCACTTAGTGCCAATGGTCTTCTTTCCAAGAGGCAAGTCACATAAAGACCAGGTACCATTTTTCATTATAGCATCATATTCAAATTGCATAGAAGTCATCCAATTTTCTAAACTTTGTGCTTCGTCAAACGAAAAAGGCTCATCCTCATCAGAGAGACTAGAGACAGCCATAGCATAGCAATATGATGCAAAAGAGGCACTATGAGAGCTTGAACGAGTATGATATGATAGAGGTGCATCTAATTTGTTGTCACACAAAATCTGCACCGGCCATTTTGGCATAATTTTTGCCTCCTCAATATCAGCTCTCTCATCAACAAGTGCATCATGTAAATCTGCATAAAAAATAGAATGATTTGCATCATCACATGACACTTGTAAAGGCTGACAAGTTGCCTCATTAGGACCAGCACTAGACTCTCCACCTATAAAAAGAGGAAACAAAGTATCATACATGTCTTTGGAGCTAATAGATGTCTCCTTAATACATGAAAGTAGTGGATGAATAGCATGTTCCACAAAACAACATCATGGCTAACCAAAATGCGTTTAGTCTCTCGATGATAGAAACAATGGCCTTTGCTTTTACAATTGTACCCAACAAAAATACCTTTCACTACTCTATCGTCAATTTCCAGCGATGTTGTTCAAGCACTAATGCATATGCCAAACAACCAAAAACATGTGGGTGAGCAATAGATTGCTTGTGACAATGCCAAGCCTCATATCGAGTGATAGAGAGCAATGCTTTAGTGGGACACCTGTTAAGTACATATGCTGCACACATGACAACCTCAAGTTAGAAACTATGTGGTAAAACCTGACTCTTGACCATACACCTTGCCATCTCCATGAGTGATTTGTTCTTCCATTTAGCAACTCCATTCTATTGAGGTGTATACGGCACTGTACACTAATGTTTTATCCCACATTCAGCCAGAAATGCATTAAAGTCAAAAGACATATATTCCCCCCCTCGATCAGAATGGAGGGTTTCCATTTTACATGCTGATAGATTTTCAGCCAGAACCAGAAACTGTTTGGAGCACATAAACAATTCAAACTTTGCTTTCAATGGATATACCCATGCAAGTGATGAAAGTCACGAAGTAAAGATAGTTCCCAAAAGGTGTCTGCATACGACCACATACATCACTATGAACAAGCTGCAATTTATGAGTAGCTCAAACTGAACCATCTTTTGGGAAGGAGGAACACTACATTTTGCCCAAAATACAGCCTTCACATACATGTTTATTGGGTGCCTCAAGTTTGGGCAAAGAGGACACCATTTCAGATTTCTGTAAGCATAAAAAAACTAGCAGAATCCACATGACCAAACCATGCATGCCAAAGCTTTGCATTTGACATAGTGTGAGAATCATGTACTGCACATGCTGAATCATTTATAGATTTTTCATAGTCTATGAGCTTATATAGCCCACGACATAAAATGCCAGAAGCAATAATCATGTCGCCATTTGACATATCATGAATTGTACCATCTGTCATCAACAAATTTCACAACCAAGCCAATCTTGGCTAATGTAGAAACTGATAACAGATTTTTCTTGATCCTTGGCATAAATAAAGCATTTGACAATATAAAAGAACTACGATTAGTACTAGTGTGAATTATCTTACCAAATTCCATAACAGGGTAAGAGGAGTTGTTGGTGCATGTGACAGTATTCCCTGTAGAGGCAGGCTCAAATGAAGTGAAGAAATTGCACTGCGAGGTAACATGTTTGATTGCCCCACTATCAAAGTACCAAACATTTGAGTCTACTGTAGACATACACAGCTCATAAGAAGATGGTCAAAATTGCAAACAATAGTAAATGCCCATTCTTTATTCTGCACAAGATTAGCATACTCTGTTTTCGGTGTAGACGCCTCTACAACAACCATTCCAACATCTTTTTTCTTTGCCTCTTTTGTAGCCAGTTTTGGACAGCTCTTTATGACATGACCATTTCCTTTACAATACTTACAAAAAAAAAAATTCTTTTCTGATTTCTTCTCATCTTTGTCTTCCTTCTTCGAATGTGCAACATTTGCAAATTTCTATTTACTAGTACATGAGCTCCATTTACCTTTGCTCTTCTGAATAGCCAAGAAAGCTTGATCTACAACACCCATGATGGACCTGTTCTACCTAGATTGATCTTCTTGGAACAGAATAGAGACAAAATCCTCAAATGTCAAGGCATCTGGATTGCCTTTCATCAGCAAACGAATAGTAGAAGCAAAAATCTGATATGAATTAGGAAGACTATTCAGAACGGTCTGCAGTGTGCTATCTGGTATAACTTCTTCAGCAGAAATCAAATGTTCCTTCAAGTTTTTGATCTTTGTTAGAAAACAGTCCATAGAATTACCTTCATTCATATGCTTACTCTCCAACTGTTTTCATAGGTAAGCAACACAAGCCTCATTCCCAGCCTGGTACAATGTGGTAAGTGTATCCCAAGCATCCTTAGCTATTTTGCAAGAGAAAATGTGAGGAATAATGGTACATTTGATAGACAAGGTTATCAATGCATGTGCTTTAGCATCTCTACCATACCAATGAATTTGCTCTATAGTAGGTGTAGCAGGAACCACAACATGAACAAGAATCTACAAAATATCACCATCTTCGATGCCATCTACAAGGTCATGAACATTGGTATTCCATAGGTCAAGCTATTCCGCCATCGCCTTGTATATACCAAATGCCCAAATAATGATGCATGCCCCAAATCTGACATCCCAAATGAGGCATGAAAATCAACCTTAAAATCAGCAATATGCTTCTCATGAGGACCAGTGAGCAGCACGTCACCAACATAGACAACAATGATCATAAGCAAATCATTTGCACGCTTAACATATAAGATGTTCTCATTTGGATTGTTCTCAAAACCATGTGCAATCAGATGGCATGTATCTTTTCATACCAAGCACGTGGTGCTTGCTTCAAACCATATAATGCTTTTTTAAATTTGCACACTTGGTTTTCATGCCCTTTTTTGCATGAAGCCATGGGGCTAAAAAACATACACTTCTTCATGCAAGTCACCATTCAGAAATGCATTTTTAATGTCCAACTGATGTTCATTCCAACCATGATGAGCTACAAGTGCATAGATGCTATGAATAGTAGTCATTCAGCATGTAGAAGCAAAGGTCTCATCAAAATCAATGCCTCTGTCTTGAGCATAACCCTTTGCGAAAGGCCTAGCCTTATACATGTCAATAGCTCCATAGGGCTTATGCTTTAGCTTGTATACGCACTTAGTGCCAATGGCTTTCTTGCCGCAAGGCAATTCACATAAAGACCAAGTACCATTTTCAATGATAGCATCATATTTTGATTGCATATGAGCCATCCATTTTTTTGAATTTTATGCTTCATCAAACGAAACATGCTCATTCTCATCACAGAGACTAGAGGTAGCCATAGCATAGAAATCCGATGCAAAAGAGGCACTATGGGAGACTGAACAAGTACAATATGATAGAGGTGCATCTAATTTGCTATCCCGTAAAGTTTAAACTAGCCATTTTGGCATATTTTTTGCGTGCTCAATATCAGCTCTCTCATCAACAAGTGCATCAAGTAAATCTACAGCAGAAATAGAATGATTTGCATCATCACCTCAAACATGTAAAGGCTGAGAAGTTGCCTCATTAGGACTAGCACTAGACTGTCCGCCTGTAAAAAGAGGCAGGAAAGTGTCATACATGTCTTATGAGCTAACAGATGTCTCCTTAGTACATGAAAGTAATGGCCGAATAGCATCTTCCACAAAAACAACATCACGACTAACCAAGATGTGTTTAGTCTGTCGATGATACAGACAATAATCTTTGCTTTCAGAATTGTACCCAAAAAAAATACATTTCACTGCTTTATCATCCAATTTGCTACATTGTTGTTGAGGCACTAATGCATATGCCAAACAACCAAAAACATGGAGGTGAGAAACAGATGGCTTACAACCATGTCAAGCCTCATATGGAGTGATAGATTGCAATGCTTTACTAGGACACATGTTAATTACATATGCTACACACATGATAGCCTCAAGCCAGAAACTATGTGGTAAAGTTTGACTCTTGACCATACACCTCACCATCTTCATGAGTGACATGTTCTTCCATTGAGCAACTCCATTTTGTTGAGGTGTATATGGCACTCTACACTGATGTTTTATCCCACGTTCAGCCACAAATGCATTAAAGTCAGAAGACATATATCCCCTCCTCAATCAAAATGGAGGGTGCCCATTTTACATGCTAACAGATTTTCAGCCAAAGCCAGAAATTGTTTGAAGCACATAAATGTTGGAGATAGACGTCTGCGGAAGCACGCGAACAGCACAAGGAAGAAGAAGAAGCTTGGAGCACAACACACAAGACTGAATGTATTACTAGAGAATGTACAAAGATAAGTAGCCCATTAGGGCAATAGGCGTATATACAAGCCGGGGGAAAAAAACCTCCTAATGAGGGAAAAAAGTGCCCCGGCGGTCCTAGAGTGTTCACACACATCACTACCTAAATATATCAACAAACCCCCCCTGGGAGTGATGCGGTGAACAAGGAGCTGGCACTCATGTATAAGGAAGTGCCAAGCTATGTGGAAATCACTCCACAAAAGGAAGTAAGCCCAAAGCTTTGCGGAAAGCTTCAAACTTCTCCCTAGGCAGAGCCTTCGTGAAAAGGTCTGCAATGTTCTCCTGCGTGGGCACATATGCCAAGCTGATCTCCCCAGCAGAGAACCTCTCCCTGACATAGTGATAATGCACCTCAATGTGCTTAGTGCGAGCATGGAACACAGGGTTCCTTGCAACTGCCAATGCGCTCTGATTGTCAGTGAAGATGGTGGTGGCAGAAGACTCGCCAACACCCAAAATCAGCCATAAGGCGTTTGAGCCACACACACTCAACAGTCGCTGTGAAAGCTGCCCTATACTCAGCTCACAACTGGAAGTGGACACAGTAGGCTGCTTCTTGCTCAACCAAGATATACATGAGCTACCAAGCATGAAGCAAAAACCACTGGTGGACACACGAGTGTCATAGCAACCAGCCCGATCTGAGTAAGAAAAAGCATGCAAATCTGGCGGTAGTGATCCCCCCTTGGGATAAAACAACCCAAGTAGCCGAGTACCACTCAAGTAGCGAAAGATGCGCTTAACCGCTTTCCAATGCTTGACTCCTGGGCAATGCATAAACCTGCTCATCTGTGAGATAGCAAACTGAATATCTGGCCGAGTAATGCATAAGTAAATCAAGCATCCAACAGCCTGCTGATAGAGAACAGCATCAAATGCATCTCCAGCATCATGAAGACTCAATCGTAAACCTGTCTCCATAGGAGTGGCAATAGGCTTACAGTCTTCAAGGCCAAAACGCTGCAATAATGTGTCAATATATTTTGTTTGACACAAAGCCATTCCACCATCAACGTGCATAAACTGAATGCCCAAATAGTGATGCAAATGCCCCAAATCAGACATCTCAAATGAGGCATGCAAATCAGCCTTAAAATCAGCAATATGTGTCTCAATAGGACCAGTGAGCAGCATGTCATCAACATAGACAACAATGATCAGAAGCACATCATTAGCACGCTTAACATATAAGGTGCTTTCAGTTGGACTATTCTCAAAACCATGTGCAATCAGATAGGCATGTATCTTCTCATACCAAGCACGTTGTCGTCGAGGTTCGTAAAAAAGGGGGTGAAAATCAATTATATGATACACACCAAGTGTTTCCTGATGGTTCATTTGGCCAATGACACTTAAAAGTATAGCTAACTAAGGTATATGTAGAATGAATAGTCATTTTTCATCTTATCACCTCAATAGAAACTCCTTTACTCCATTCGTTCGTTCATCATGTCTTTTCATGAAAATTAATCCTTAAAACTAATTATGCACAATCTTGTGAGGATCGTAAGAGCATAATTAAACCGAAGCTCTCAGTCCTTAAAACTAGGCGGACTTCTACTATTGCACTTGAATCATCTCAACATAATTCATAAACAACCTCCCAAAGAATCGAGTAATTCTATTTTCCTATATATCGAGGTAGTTCTGACACTTCCAAAAGAAATATGTTTTTTAGATGATGATTTGTCAAGGCAATTTGTTTAGCTTGCTTTTAAACAACCACGTGAATCAAGATCCTAGGTTGTCAATGTTCATGATCTCGAAACATCATTTGAATGTATTAAAAGAAATTCGCATCATAATTAAAGACAACAATGGTACTATGTATCCATAGTGCCAAAATCAAGAGGAACAACAAGCCCTCCTATTCACAAGATCCTAAGAAGTTATCTATCTATCTATCTAGGCATCAACGTATGAACGCAGTCCAAATAAATCGTTGTCATTTCAATGTTGATCTTAACACAAGTTTTTGTGTCAAATCCCGTTTTTAAAGATTGCTCTTTCCGAACTCGAGAGACATCAGAGATCACTACGCACCCTTGACATGAAATAGGCGTACAAACTATTAAGCTACATTCTGTGCGAAGCTCTGTAGCTCACCATTTCTTGTTGTGCCCCACTTTGGTTTTCCCCAGTCTGCTTCAGATTCATATTGAACTTCATTCTTTATTATTGTGGTTAAGATTAGGCCTTTCTTGGTCACCTAATAGCGTTAAGACTCATTGTTTTTCATAAACTAGACAAAGTCATTTGGAAAGAGACTGACTGAGCGAGTTCAAACTTCCTTGTAAACTCAATATCTGTGTTCACATGCAGACGGACCTACAAGACTCTGTTGTAAATTAAACTCATTTTTCTCATTCAGTTTGAAGCTTCAGCAAGATAAAACATGAAGTAGTAGTATAAACATAGTTTTCCTTGTAGGAAGAACCACAACCATACACATGTGAAATGAACTTAGGATAAAATCCTCAATCAAAGGAAAAAAAAAAACTGAATTCTGGAAGCCTATCTAGGTTATCAGCCTCATTTTCTCACCAGGTCAACTTTATGGAGCATTTAGCAGCATCCATCTTTTTATTCTAATGGACGTGGGTTAACAATTTTCCTTCCAGCCATTGAGAACGTGGCTTCACGGTTAGCTGCAACCATGAATAGAAATATACTATGCTCTGACTCACAGGTACTGCCACCACGTTTCATTGGAGAAGACTGTGTCTGCCGGACTTAATGTTTCCATTTAATGTACAATAACATGATGCCATCAATCCTATTGTATTTCAAATATGTGTGGAATCAACCTTGCTACCATAATTCTGAGCAGATTTTCCATGTTGAAGATCTCAGTAGAAAAGAAAATCCCTATATGCAGAAGAAAGAAATATATGAAGTCCTCACATCAGGCGCTTCGGTTGACTAAGTTGGAAACAGTCATCAAAACCACTCAGTTTTTGTTTATACAAAATCATAAACCAACATTTCAGCAGGAGTTCAAGTCATCAGAGAAGAACGCTATTCATATGGAGGTTCTAAGTGGGCAGACCTAATGTATTCATCAAGGGTATCCTTTGGCTATATATACACATTTCAAAGCGAAACCATCCTTCAAACATGGCTTTAATTGTAAAATACTTTAAACAATCCTAGAGAAGTACAGTCATATCAGAAAGTATTACTGTCAAAGAAATATTGAAATGAAAACTTATCAATCTGAGAAGAGCCTACATCTTCATGTATTTGCCGACTCCAACCGATTGCAAACTTCACTTCTTTCTCCAGGTAGAAGGCTCAAGATTGATGCACAAATGGCAAGCATGCTTTGCACAAGTGAACAGCTCGATTTAACAATAGAAGCCCACTAAAAATCAGTGCTCTCAACACCTTCCTTTAACTCTGATGAATCTCCTTGTAGGGTCCTGAAGCAAGCCTTTCGTTTTCTACAACAGTTGCACGCTCCATAAGCAGGCGTTCCACACACAACCTTTTTTCCTCTTCCGACCTCTCTCCAAGTTAGCAGCCTGCCCCCTTCGAAGATGAGCTACCTTCCTCTGCGGCTCTCTCTGCCGATGCAACCACACTTCATATAATCTTCAGCAGAAATTAGCACTCTGTACCAAGAACATCTGATATCGATCGTTCCCGCCGTTCCATAAGAGTCTGCCGAAGAAGTTCTATCGTTTTCTCCTATCTCTCTCGATCCCCTTTTTTTCCTCCTTTCACGACACGACTCCTGCCTTCCCCATTCACGTGTATGCTATATATGTATAATGTGTTGCATGCGCGTATATATTTTACCACCCTAATACATTTAAATTTATGCTTTGCTAAGCGCATACACACACATTTTAGCATACATGCACATATATCATTAAGTATCCATGTATACATACAAGCTTATACTTGCATACATTAACACATAAATACACACTAGCACTCGAACACATGCTCCTTTGCATAATACATTCAATGCGCTCTCAAAAGACACACATTCCCATTTTTAGGGCATAACCTTAAATATATATTTATATATATGATGACATTTTGATGCAAGATCTCAAGAAAGGATCACAACAAATACTATGATTCATACAATTAACTAAGAAAGGATGCAAGCGAATTATTTTCATGCATCAATTCACAATAGAAGATCATGCGGGAGGATCCAAATCACCCAAAGGATATGACATTCTTCTTCTTTGAATGATCATTAGGTATATTAACTCCATGCTCTCCTTCTCCATTCAATCTTGGCCCCAAATCGCAACCACAACGTGGTGCTTGCTTTAAACCATATAATGCCTTCTTTAACCTGCAAACCTGGTTTTCATGCCCTTTCTGCACAAAGCCACGGGGCTGAAAAACATACACTTCTTCATGCAAGTCACCATTCAGAAATGCTATTTTAATGTCCAACTGATGTACATTCCAACCATGATGGGCTGCAAGTGCACAAATGCTGCGAACAGTAGTCATACGGCATGTAGGTGCAAAGGTCTCATCAAAATCAATGCCTCTTTCCTGTGCATAACCCTTTGCAACAAGCCTAACCTTATACCTGTCAACTATACCATCAGGTTTACGCTTCAGCTTGTATACCCACTTAGTGCCAATGGCCTTCTTGCCAGGAGGCAAGTCACATAAAGACCATGTACCATTCTTCATTATAACATCATATTCAGATTGCATAGCAGCCATCCAATTTTCTTAATTTTGTGCTTCATCAAAAGAAACAGGCTCATTCTCATCACAGAGACTAGATGCAGCCATAGCATAGCAATCTCATGCAAAGGAGGCACTATGAGAGCCTGAACGAGTACGATATGACAAAGGTGCATCTAATTTGCTGTCACGCAAAGTCTGCACCAGCCATTTTGGCATAGTTTTTGCCTGCTCAATATCAGCTCTCTCATCAACAAGTGCATCATGTAAATCTGCATCAGAAATGGAATGATCTGCATCATCATATGAAACCTGCAAAGGCTGAGAAGTTGCCTCATTAGGACCAGCACTAGCCTGTCCACCTGTAAAAAGAGGCATCAAAGTATCATACATGTCTTTGGAGCTAACAGATGTCTCCTTAGTACATGAAAGCAATGGCTGAATAGCATCTTCCACAAAGACAACATCACGGCTAACCAGAATGCGTTTAGTCTGTGGATGATACAGACGATAGCCTTTACTTTTAGAACTGTACCCAACAAAAATACATTTTACTGCCTTATCATCCAATTTTCTGCGATGTTGTTCAGGCACTAATGCATATGCCAAACAACCAAAAACACGCAGATGAGCAACAGATGGCTTGCGGTCATGCCAAGCCTCATATGGAGTGATAGACTGCAACGCTTTAGTGGGACACCTCTTCAGTACATATGCTGCACACATGACAACCTCAAGCCAGAAACTATGTGGTAAAGCCTGACTTTTGACCATGCACCTCGCCATCTCCATGAGTGACCTGTTCTTTCGTTCAGCAACTCCATTCTGTTGAGGTGTATACGGCACTGTACACTGGTGTTTTATCCCACGTTCAACCAGAAATGCATTAAAATCTGAAGATATATTCCCCCCCTCGATCAGAACGGAGGGTGCCCATTTTACATGCTGACAGATTTTCAGCCAAAACCAAAAACTGTTTGAAGCACATGAACACTTCGGACTTTGCTTTGAGTGGATATACCCATGCATGCCTGGAAAAATCATCAATGAAAGTCACGAAGTAAAGGTAGTAATTTCCAAAAGAGGGTGTCTGCATAGGACCACAGACATCACTATGTACAAGCTGCAATATCTGCGTAGCCCGAACTGTACCATCTTTTGGAAAGGAAGAACGCTGCATTTTGCCCAAAATACAACCTTCACAAACATGTTTTCCAGGTGCCTCAAGTTTGGGCAAAGAGGACACCATTTCAGATTTCTGCAGGCGTAACAAACTAGCAAAATTCAGATGACCAAAGCGTGCATGCCAAAGCTTTGCATCTGACATAGCCTTAGAATCATGAACTGCACATGTCGAATCATTCACAGATCTTTCATAGTCTATGAGCTTATACAGCCCACGACATAAAATGCCAGAAGCAATAATCACATCGCCATTTGAGAGATCATGAATTGTACACCTGTCATCAACGAATTTCACAACCAAGCCAATCTTGGCTAATGCAGAAACTGATAACAGGTTCTTTTTGATCCCTGGCACAAATAAAGCATCTGACAAAGTGAAAGAACTACCATCAGCAGTAGTCAGAATGATCTTACCAACTCCCATAACAGGATAAGAGGAGTTATTGGCGCATGTGACAGTATTCCCTGTAGGGGCAGGCTCGAGTGAAGAGAAGAAACTGCGCTGCGAGGTAATATGTTTGGTCGCCCCACTGTCAAAGTACCAAACATCTGAGTCTACTGCAGACATGCATTGATCATGTGAAGATGGGTCAAAACTGCAGACAGTAGTAAATGCCCATTCTTCTTCCTGCACAAGATTTGCAGACTCAGTTTTTGGTGTAGAGGCCTCTGCAACAACCATTCCAGCCTCTTTCTTCTTTGCCTCTTTAGCAGCCAGTTTTGGACAGTTCTTTATAATATGATCATTTCCTTTACAGTACTTGTAGAACAATTTTTGCTTTTCTGATTTCTTTTCATCTTTATCTTGGTTCTTTGATTGTGCAGCATTTGCATATTTCTGCTTACTAGTAGAAGAGCTCCATTTTCCTTTGCCCTTCTGACTAGCCAGGAAAGCTTGATCTGCAACACGCATAATGGACCTGTTCTGCCTGGACTGATCTTCCTGCAACAAAACAGAGACTAATTCCTCAAATGACAAGGCATTCGGATTGCCTTTCATCATCAACCGAAGAGTAGAGGCAAAACTCTGATATGAATCAGGAAGCTACAAAGGCTTGATCTACAACATACATAATGGACTTGTTCTGCCAAGACTGATGTTTGTGCAACAGAATAGAGACTAACTCATCAAATGTTAAGGCATTCGGATTTCCTTTCATCATTGAATAAAGTGTAGAAGCAAAACTCTGATATGAATTGGGAAGACCATTCGAAACAATCTGCACAAGTGAACTATGAGGCAATATTTCATCAGTAGAAATCAACTATTCCTTCAATTCTTTGATCTTTGTCTGAAAATTGTCCATGGAATCACCTTCATTCATGTGCTCACTCTCCAACTCTTTTCAGAGGTAAGCAACACGACCCTCATTCCTTGCCTGGTATAAAGTGGCAAGTGTATCCCAAGCATCCTTAGCTATTCTACAAAAGCAAATTTGAGAAATAATGGCACATTTGACAAAAAAGGCTATCAATGCATGTGTCTGGGCATCTCCGCCATCCTAATGCAGTAGGTGTAGCAGGAACCATAACACAATGTCGGGATGAAATCCCTCAGGGAAGTGTACATCAAGAAGTTTTTTCAAGTTCATTTCATTGATTTTATGGTTATGATGTGATGTTCTAGCTACAAAGAGTTATAAATTGTTCATGTTTTGGTTGATTTGATTGATTATGAGATGAAAACCCATGTTTTGTCTGTAGATTAGCCTCATAGCTCATTGAAACTAACTTCTAATACTTGAAACCCCTTAGAAAACCAAAACTATAACCCTTTGATTTAATTTAATTTGATATAAGGTGTGAAACCAAAGATTAGTCCAAAAATAAAAAGGGAAAAAGAAAAAGAAACAAAATTACAAAAACAAGAATTGGAAAAATAAAAAGAGAAAAATCCAAAATAGAAATAAAAGATGTGATTTTCCAAAAATAGCAAAAGAGCATGCAACAAGAGTTTGGAAATAGAAGGTACAAATAGGGAGGTTAGAAGATTCTAGAGAGAACTCCTTAGGGGAAACCTATATATAGGGATCCAATGCCCATTTGGTTCCCCCCCATGGATCTTTTCTCCAGGTGTAGGTGATCTCATGATTTGAAATAAAGAATAGTGAAGAAAAGGAGTTTGAAGACCGAAGAGAAGCATTACCCCCGTGGGTTCTCTCCAAGTTACTGAAGAACTTTGAGGTAAAGAGAGGCGTATGAAGTAAAGCTTTTGAAGTTATAAAGATTGAAGACCGACTACAAAGACCAAAGAGAAGTTGAAGGGTGTCCTTTCGCACTGTAGCAAAGTGACTATTTTATATTGAGCGATCTGCACTGTAGCGGGATTTTTTTTGTATCATTCAAAAGAGGCATTGATTTTGATGAAACCTTTGCACCTACTTGTCGAATGACTACTGTTCGTAGCATCTGTGCACTTGCAGCTCATCATGGTTGGAATGTGATGGAGAGTGCTAATCTCCAAAAGAACAAGCTATCCTTGGTATTAGATCACCTCTAGACCAAGAATAACTTTAGACTCCACATAATTTTGGAAACATACTCACACATTACCAAGATTTGACTAACTGTGAAGAAATCACTTTCCTGAAAAGTCTGCTGCAAATTAATCACTCATTGACTAATTTATTATGTAAAGTTTTTGATAAAACTTTGCACAACACTTCGCCTTGAGATTGCGCAACTTTACCAAGTTAAATTTCTCAAAATGATTGAGTACACTCTGAGAAATGTGTGAAAAACTTTACCTATGTCTGAAACATCTTCTCTGTAATGGCGACTTTGACACCTGCAATTTCTTAACACTAGTTCTCCCAAAGTAAATCCCGTTTGATCAAGATCTTTTAGCCATAGATGGCTTACCTTCCAACTTAGATTTTAAGCCCTCACTTGTGTAAAACTTTACACCACACACTGAGTAATGTTCATTTCACTGAACATGAAATCTGTGCCAGTTTTATCGACTCTCAGAACATCTTTACATATGAATGTTCCTAAACTAAATTCTATCAACCTGATCAAAATTAGCCTCTCAAATTCTAGCCATAGATAGATTAGCTATGGACTTAGATACATGCAAAAGGATTTCTCAAAGGATTAAACACAGAAGGAGCAGACAGCAAAACATCGGGCGCAAGTTTTCTTGATTACTCAGAAAAATTACATCTGAGTGAAGTTGATGAATTCAACTCACTTCTCATGTGTCTAATGACACTTCCTACAACTGATTTCTCTCTTCCTATTCTCTATTCTTCTTCTGCTCTATTTGCCCGACATTTTCCAAAGTATTTATAGATAAATATATACAAGTTTATGACTAGACAAAAGTATAAGTCAGCTAATGTACATATGTGTACATATCTTTGGGTTTCTGAATATGTCCTTCTTTTAACCTTCTGAAATTGTTCTCTTCTTGACTTTGTGACTTCATTTCTTCATAATCCTTCAATTGATGATTGTCATGAACCAACAGAATGTACATTAGTTGGATATCAAAACAACATTTCTGAATGGTGACTTGCATGAAGAAGTGTATGTTTTTCAGCCCCATGGCTTTGTGCATAAAGGGCATGAGAACCAGGTGTGAAGGTTAAAGAAGGCATTATATGGTTTAAAGCAAGCGCCACGTGCTTTGTATGAAAAGATACATGCCTATCTAATTGCACATGGTTTTGAGAACAGTCCAATTGAAAGCACCTTATATATTAAGCGTGCTGATGATGTACCTTTGCTCATTGTGGTTTATGTTGATGACATGCTGTTCACTAGTCCTCATGAGAGGCATATTGCTGATTTTAAGGCTGATTTGCATGCCTCATTTGAGACTTCTGATTTGAGGCATTTGCATCACTATTTGGGCATTCAACTTATGCACGTTGATGGTGGAATGGCTTTGTGTCAAATGAAATATATATTGACACATTATTCCAGTGTTTTGGCCTTGAAGAATGTAAACCTATTGCCACTCCTATGGAAACTGGTTTACAACTGAGTCTTCATGATGCTCGAGATGCATTTGATGTTGTTCTCTATCAGCAGGCTGTTGGATGCTTAATTTACTTATGCATTACTCGGCCAGATATTCAATTTACTCTCTCATAGATGAGGAGGTTTATGCATTGCCCAAGAGTCAAGCATTGGTAGGCGGTTAAGCGCATCTTTTGCTACTTGAGTGATACCCAACTGCTTGGTTTTTTTTATCCCAAGGGGGGATCACTTCCGCCAGATTGCATGCTTTTTCTGACTCTGATTGGGCTGGTTGCTATGACACTCGTGTGTCCACTAGTTGTTTTTGCTTCATGCTTGGTAGCTCACACATATCTTGGCTGAGCAAGAAGCAGCCTATTGTGGCCACTTCCAGTTGTGAGGGTGAGTATAGGAAAGCTTTCATAGCGACTGTTGAGTGTCTGTGGCTTAGACGCCTTATGGTTGATTTGGGTGTTGGTCAGTCTTCTGCCACCACCATCTTCACTGACAATCAAAGCACATTGGCAGTTGCGAGGAACCCTGTGTTCCATGCTCGCACTAAGCACATTGAGGTGCATTATCATTATGTCAGGGAGAGGTTCTCTACTGGGGAGATCACCTTAGAGTATGTGCCCATGCAAGAGAACATTACAGACCTTTTCATGAAGGCTCTACCTAGGGCGAAATTCGAAGCTTTCCGCAATTCTTTGGGCTTACTTCCTTTTGTGGATTGATTCCACATAGCTTGGCACTTCCTTATACATGAGTGCCAACTCCTTGTTCACCGCATCACTCCTAGGGGGGATTTGTTGATATATTCAAGTAGTGATGTGTGTGAACACACTAGGACCACCAGGGCACTTTTTTCCTTCTTTAGGAGGTTTTTTCCCTTGCCTTGTATATATGCCTATTGCCCTAATGAGCTACTTATCTTTTTACATTCTCTAGTAATACATTCAATATTGTGTGTTGTGCTCCAAGCTTCTTCTTCTTCCTTGTGTTGTTCGCATGCTTTCGCAGACGTCTAACTCCAACACACACACACACAGACATACATACATACATACATACATACATACATACATACATACATGTATATATATATATATATATATATATATATATATATATATATATATATATATATATATATATATATATATATATATATATATATATATATATATATATATATATATATGTATGTATGTATGTATGTATATATGTATGTATGTATACATACACACACACACACACACACACACACATATATATATATATATATATATATATATATATATATATATGTGTGTGTGTGTGTGTGTGTGTGTGTGTATACATACATACATATATACATACATACATACATACATATATACATACATACATACATACATATATATATATATATATATATATATATATATATATATATATATATATATATATATATATACATATATATATATATATATATATATGTATGTATGTATGTATGTATGTATGTATGTATGTATGTATATATATATATATATATATATATATATATATATATATATATATATATATATATGTGTGTGTGTGTGTGTGTGTGTGTGTGTGTGTGTATACATGCATACATACATACACACACATATATATAGAGATGAAATACTTGAGAGAGCAACTTGAAGATGCATTAACTGCTTACTTGAGAGAGCAACTTGAAGATGTATCCATGGCTAAAAATGAGTCAACAATTGGAAAACATTGATGAGATCATTTTGGATTTGCTTGAGGTGACAGAAACTCTTGCTATTACACGAAAGAAAAAATGCAAGTATGGTTCAGCTTTGGGTTCATGAAAACCGAATCCTCGCTCTTCCTCTTTCACTTCCTCCTCTCTTGATGGAGATATGGAAATGAAAAAGAGATGCAAGTATTGTAAAAAAATAAAGACATATCATTAATGAATGTAACAATCTTTCAAAGCTTAATGAAAAAGAAGAAAGAATCCAACATGGCTATTGTTGAGAATACTTGTAATGCAAAGAATGATGAAGCTAATGTTGCTTAAGATGTTTGGGCATGTCTTGTTACATATCATCACAATCCATCATCACATTCTACGTGTATGATTATGAATGAGGCTGATTCAAATTGGTTTTTTGATAGTGGTGCTTCAAAACATATCACTTCATGCAAAAGAGTTTTTTCATCTTTGAAAGATGTACCCAAGGGAGGAAATGTTGTACGTGGAAACAATGTTTCTTATCCTATTCTTGGATTTTGAGAAATTCCGCTTATGAATTCAAAGAGAGTCCTCTCAAGAATGCATTGTATGTACTCTGTATTCAGAAGAATTTGAATTCGATTCCTATTATTGCTAGTGTCAGACTTCATGTACACTTTGTTGATAAAAAATGTATGGTTCATGATTTTAGCAATGGTGATGTTATTATGATGTCATGGACATAAAGCAATGGCTTTTATCACTTGGATACATATAAAAGAGTTGCCTCAAATGCTTTGTTACACATATTTCTTCTATGGCTAAAATGAAGTTATGGCATACTTGTTTTGTTAATTTGAAATTCATTAGTTTGCTTTACTTGCAAAAAAAAGATATGGTTATTACTTTACCCACACTTGAGTCCATTGAGAAGCATGCATGTGAGGGTTGTATACTTGGGAAAATGCATCGTGCTCCTTTTCCCAAAGATGTTACTACACATGGTACACAAAAATTGCAACTTATTCTTAGTGATGTATGTGGGCATGTTAAGACTCCATCTTTTGGCAAGCATGTATAACTTGTTACCTTCATTGATGGATGCAATACACCATACTTGATGCATCCTATGAAAGCAGATAAGTAATTTTAGCTATGGATGTTTTTTTTTGTGAAAATAAGCTTTTGACTCTTCGCACGATTCGTGGTGGTGAATACGTGACACATGAATTCAATGTTTTAGCATGATGTATGGTTAAAGGAAAGCATCTTCTAGATAAGTATTGGATGGGAGTGGTCATGTGTGAAAACTATGCATTGAACAGTTTTCTTACTCAAAGCATTGAGAGTCATTACACCTTTTGAGGCTTGGAATAAATAGAAGCCAATGGTTAGTCATATGTGCATATTTGGTTGTTTGGCATATGCTCTTGTGCCATCACAACAACATCACAAATTGATGACAAGACCAAGAAATGTATATTTGTTGGATGCACTAGTGAGAGTAAAGGTATCACTTATACCATCCATTGAGGGAAATTATTATTATAAATCAAGATGTGGTTTTTAATTTTAATTCAACTTATCATTTACTTGAATGCAAATTTCAGCCAATACTTAGTTCACAATATGTACTTGATGAAGTATTTTGATGGCGATCCACCACAGTATGCTCGCCTTCTTGAGAGCTCCATGATGATATCCTCGGAGTAGAAAATTGAGCTCCAAGTGCTGCACACAGTACTCCGCATAGAGGTTACATAATATGTAGAAAAAACACAATACACAAGGAGCACAAACACATACTTCTTAGATGTTACAAATGCAGTCAAACTTAAAGTCTGTGGCTTACCATGCCACTATATCTTTTATTAAAGAACATATACAATGGTGTCTAGTGGCCATTTGGCCTTTGATATGGACACTAATGGTAACAATCTCCCACTAAAGGCCAATATGGCCAAAGTAACTATGGGAGAAAAAAATGAAGAATGATAAAGGATACATGTGTCAGTATACAAACTATACTCACCTGATCGGCATGTTACATAGTATACAAGTGATCGTGTAAGATCATGAATCAAGTAACCTCCATCAACTGACAACAATGTTGAAAGCTATCTTGTGGTAGAGCTTTAGTCAAAGCATCTACAACATTATCTTGAGTATGAACCTTCTCAAGTATAATGCGCTAAGTGGCTAAGCAATCTCTAATGAAGTGATCAATGTGCTTGGTCTTTGCATGATAGATCGAATTCTTATCCAAAGCAATGACACTCTGACGATCACTGAGCAAACAAGGTACATGCTGATCTTGTGGGCATAGGACCACATGCATCTGTATGAACTAGATCTAAGGGCTGAATTGAACAATCAATGTGCATCTTGTGCCCATTCGTTGTTTGCTTTCCATATTGACAATGATCACAAAATAAAAAATCAGAGAGAGACAAGATAGGTAAGTAGCTAGAACGAGATAAATTTTCCATTCTACTACATGATATATGGCCCAAACGACCATGCCAAATACAAGCCATAGGTATTCAGTAACAACTAACAAGTGTTCTTTCTGTGATACAAATAAAGGATAAAGTGAGCCAACTTTGCTTCCTTTTGCAATAACCATATTGCCCTTTGATATGCGAAAGGACTGAGCATAGAAGAACACCTTGTAACCAAGGTCATCAAGTTGACCAACCAACATCAAACTTCATAATTACTAAGGTACATGGCATACATTATGTATAATAAATTTTGAACCATCAATGAATTGCACAACAACTTTTCCAATCCCCACAACGTCACACTAGTAAGAGTCACCAAGTCTCACGGTACCAAGAGACTTTGCTACATAATTAGAGAACCATTCTCTATGTGGTGGTGTCACATGGAAAGAAGCCCCACAATCTAGCAGCCATGTGTGGGAAAGAGAATCAATCATAAGAGCCTCAGTTGGCATGGTGCTATCAAGTGTCAATACATCAGCATCATCAAAAGTAGCATTAATCTCTTCAATCTTCATAGTCAAAGTAGATGGTGCAAGTAGCTATTTAACATGCCCATCAACATTTTGTCCTTTACCTTTAGCATTCTTTAATGGATAATAGTATTTCTTCATGTGTCCTTTCTTATGACAATAATGGCATTCGATACATATGTCGTCACAGACTAGTTTACGACTAGGTGCACTATTGTTAATAGATATGTAGAATGTATCCCATTGTTGGCAGTATACGAGAAGAGGCAAGTACGAGCATACAAGCAGATCTAGCACTAAGGCAACCCTTTATTTTTTTCAAAACCCTTACACCATTTAAAAGTGATTCTCATCACTAAAAACCCCTGTAAATACCATTTTCACCTTTTTGTAGCTCCATTTTGTACAAGCCGAGGAGTCCTCGAGCTTGAGGAGCCTTAGAAGTAGTTGCCTACCAATTTTCGTATTTTTTAGACCTCGTTTGAGCCCTCAAATAAGCCTTGGAACCTAATTTTTAACTACGCCGGACACTAGGTCTGGACAGGGCCAAAGCTAGTCAAAAACTATAAATAGAGCTAGAGAGCTCATTTTTGGGGCTAGCTTCTTGTAGTTTTGAGCTTGTATGAGAACTTGGTTGCAATAGAAGTGATTCCATTGTCTTACTCTCTTTGTTCTTGCCGTGTGTGCGCGTGTGTGTGTATGTGTGTGCATGTTAGTGTGCTTCTCACTCACACATTTGTGCCTTCACTTGCTCGAGGTCTTCATACCATCCTCATCTCTTCCCGGATTGACATTAAAGGAGGTGCTACTCATCACTGAGCTACACCAAATTTTGGCGCCGTTGTCGGGGATTCGAGCTTTGAGGACGAGCGTGTGATGGTAAGACGTAGAGAGGAGGCGTTGGAATGGTAAGTAGTCGGTAAATTTCTGATTTTTCTCCATCTCCATCTCCATCTTCACCTCCTTCTCCATCTCCACCTCCAGCTCCTTCTCCACTACATATTCCCTCTTCCTTGTCATTCCCCTCATTTGTTGTGTGCGAGTTTGAGAGAGAGCGAGCGTGTGTGTTCTTGTTTTGTGTGTTTTTGCATGTTTCTTGCAGGTTGCAGCTCCATCATCATCTCCAACAAGCTCAGCAGGTACGGAATCTGTCTGCACAGTCCCCGAGGCGTCGAGCTCGAGCTATCGCAACACTCCGAAAACTTCGACTAATCGCATTTCTGAGTGCACCACGACACTGCGCAGGCTGAGAGCTCCTAGGATCATTAGACAGAACTGAAAAATTCACCATATCCGAGCTATCGTGACACCTCGAGGTATCGCGACACTCACGAGCTATCACGACACCTCACGAGCTATCGCGACACTTGGGAGTATCGCGACACTTCACGAGCTATCGCGACACCTCACGAGCTATCGTGACACTTGGGAGTATCGCGACACTTCACGACCTATCGCGACACCTCACGAGCTATCGCGACACTTGGGAGTATCGCGACACTTCACGACCTATCGCGACACCTCACGAGCTATCGTGACACCTCGACCCGACCTATCGCGATACATGGGCTTAACGCATGAAAATTTAGAGTAAATTAATTGACTGAATTGAGGTATCTTTGGGTTTAATATTGGACACATTGGGAGGATATAAGAGCCTTAGGAGTGGGCAAAAGACCTAGAAACCAGGGAGGAATTTCCTGAACCCTGAGAGCCTGTTTGGACCCCTAAGTGCCTGAAGGGTCATAACTTCACCATACGAACTCCGATTGATGAGATTTTGGTGTCGTTGGAAAGCTTGTTGAAAATCCTACGTGGACCTCGACTGGTTTTTTTTAGAATCATACGTGGAGTTTTAGAACATGTATTTTCAAGTTGGCCTTTAGGTGAGACTAGATGGTTCTAAGATTGAGGGGGTACAGTGAGTTACTCCAGGGGGGACTGAAAATATTGATGTGTGTCTTTCAATTACTTGTGGTAATAGAGTAATACTGACTGGTGAGCTTTTGCAGGAACATTGTGTGCACTCAAGGCAATCCAAAGCAAGCTAGCAAGGGTGAGTACCAAGCTTGGGAGAAGGCTTGCTGGGCTTGTGTAGCAGTCTGGTCAACCAGCTAATTGAGGTTGGAAGATCTCTCAACCCTCCTTTGTCAATTCCTAGCCTAGGCTAAGTACGACTTAGGTGTGGTAATTAATTAGGGCAACGTTAGGCACGAATCAAGTCCAAGAGAATTAATCAACCAAGTGCAAGAATTAAATAGGTCTTAAGTGTGAAAACCCTAAGGGACAAAGGGTAAACTGGAGTTGATCATTTATCAAGTGCGAAATTCACTTAAGTACTCCTGACGACACAATTTCAGACAAGATCATAAACATAATATTCAACTCAAAGAACAAAGTGATTGGTGCAAATTAACTTGCAACGAGAGTGTGCTTGGGTCCAAGGGGGTAGATAAATCAGGCATATGAACCTTAGATCAGGCAGACACTTAGGCCGAGACAGACAAAGCCTCAGATCTTCTGAAGCTAGTGTCAATCACACTGCCAGGTCTTGGGCCCAGCAGTTGAGTGATTACCCATACACTCCCAAATAAAAAACAAGTGATTCTGAGATGTCCTATCACATGGAGAGACCAGTAGGTAGTTCAGGGGTGGCTTATCTAGAAAAGCCAGAGGGACCTTACAAGACTCAATTGGAATACATCAGGACGAATCGTCTAGGTGCTCGCATCTACGAAGACGGACTGAGAAGATCTGTGGTCCAGATTAAGAACCCCGATCAACCCCATGGACTAGAACACCCGGTAGTCAAGTTCGAGAATGGAGCATACCTGGATAAAGAGGGGACTATTTATGTAGTCACCACTCTTCCTGATAGAACAGACGAGTTTGGAAATGTGATTGCAGAGACCGACATGGGTGATATAGAACAAGGAAATTTAGAGAAAGAGCCGAGAACTCCCCGGGGTAAATCTGTCTTGACCAGAATCATGACTCCAGAGTGGATTCCACAGGATAATAAAAGCATAGATCTGCTTTTAAACCGAGAAACCGATGAGGCTTTTTGGAGATATAAATTTGCTCAACCTCAGGAAGTGAGTGCCCTCACAATCTATGAGTTTAAAGACCCTGATAGCCCAGGCCAAGTAACCTACCTAGACAATGCATCAGAGAGAATCTTCATGGTCACTGAGCATGGCAGACATGCCTACACATGGAAGGGTGAATTTGTTTTTCCCCAACCAAGGTCTAATGTGTCCTTTGGTCACCAAGGAGCTGGGACCTCCCAAGCTCATGGAGCTCAAAGAGATAGAAGTAGAGACAAACCTGAGGTAAGTTTTGCCAACTCCCTGGGAAGAGAAAGAACGGGAACGGAAAGGAATAGAGTGGAACCTGAGAGACATAGAACCCCATGGAATCAAGGGAATGCTGACGATTTTCCTTTGCCAAGGCCGAGAGAGCACACTAGGACCCTGCGACCAACTCAACTGGTGAAGTCCATGAAGAATTATTTTGATGGCACGGGAGACCCTTATGACCATGTGGCAGAATTTCGGCAAGTATTGAAAGCTGAACAGGTAGAGGACCTATTCACACAATATAATGCTTTTGGTCTAACCCTTAGGAACACTGCCCTTACCTGGTTTCAACCACTAAACGAGAGGCATTTCAGAAACATAGACCAGCTCTTAGAGGCATTTATCATTGAGTTTTCTAAGAGTGGAATCAGGCACAACACTTCCTCACTAATTCATAGCTTCAAACAAACACCTCAAGAGACGGTCAGACTAGCTTGAAGAAGATTTAGGCAGTACCTGGAGAGATGCCCGATGCCGGAGTTACCCACACCAGCCAAACAAGTGGCCTTGTTCTTAGATGGATTGTTGAGCACCAAGCTCAGGTCATATGTGTATCTGAAGGACCCCAGAACGATAGAAGAGTGCGTGCGCATGTGCATAGACATTGAGGACAATCTAGGTGAGGAATTAGAACTATCAAAAATCTATAAGGATTCTGGCGCCGTTGCGACCATTTTCGCACAAAGCTTGGTTCTTTCTATCTCTAGGTCAGCTCTAGGGTAGCACTTGTCATGATCCGTTACATTTGGCCCTTCTTGGATTCTGGCCTGATATGCTTTAAGCATCATGTCTATGTCTTCAGGAGTGGGATCAGCTAATATTGATCCTACTTGGGGTGGTGGGTGGGTTACGTGGGGTGTATTAGAGGGTGGAGGGATGGAGGGTGACGGGGATGGTAGCGGTGGGAATGTGTGAGAGTGGGGTTGAGATGTGATCTCTATGATTTTTGCTTTGGTTTCTCTCAAGCTTTCTTCAAGTTCGCTCATCTTTTTTGCCCATTGCCTTTTCATTCTTTCATGACTATCCTTCCAAGCTCTAGTCCTCTTTTTGGTTATGCTCTCTGTTTCACTCACCTCGGGGCTCTTTTCCTGACCAACACCTTGGTTTTGTTGTAGTGCTTGGGCTCTTGTGATCACTTGCACAGGTGCAGTGGAAGTCACACTCCCTGTGGAGTCTACAACTAACCCAACAACATTGATAGGAGTGATTTTAGGCATGTTATTAGGGTTCTTTGGGCAATCTCGTAGGAGATGCTCTTTCCCGCAGTCTTGACAGAAACCCTGAATGGTTACTGGTTGAGGTTGTGTAGGGGCAGGCAGTGGACAATCACGTATAAGGTGATCTCCCTGACATCTGAAGCATGGTCCTCTAGGAAATGGGGGTCGTACCTGCCTAGGTTGAGGTCTAGAGTTGGGGTTTGTGTACATGACATTGGCATACTCAGGCTCCCCACTATTTTCACTTGGGTCCTCATAATAGTATGACTCGTTATGCTCGGGTGACTGCATGTAGTAAGTCTGTGGACTATCAATATGTGTGGAGTCAAAACTATGGTCACTTGGATCACTGTCTGATAGCAATGGGGTGACTGGGACTATGGCTCTGTTCGGATTTTCTTCAACACATGCATATTTCACTGGGATCACATTGGTTGGAGTAGGGGGTTGCTGCACTAGGACTGGTTGAGGTCTCTGCTGCCCTTGATAAGGTGGCTGATAAGTTTGCTGTGGTCTGTTGTTTTGTTGTGGTGGGTACTGATTCTGGTATCTACCCTGTTGTGGATATGGCTGAGGGTAATTTTGCCTAACAGTTTGTTTGTTATATGGGCAGTCTTGTGCAGTGTGGTTGGTGTACCTGCGCTCTATGGTGCAGTACTGGCTACTAGGATTCGCCTGGGGTTGGGCCATAATGGGACATACATTTGCCATATGGTCACCGCCACAAGTGTAACACCGCTTAACTGGGGCAAATCTCGGAATTTGTTTGCTAGAGACACCTAGTTTTTGAGCTACCTTCTCTGCAAGTTCCTCAATGGATGTGGATTGACCAGATGTGAGGCTACTAGAGCTATCACATGGCCATGTGTGAGGCTTCAGGTGAACGTACCCATAAGATAGTGGATCGACGACCTTTTGTGACCCTAGAAATAGGACAAAGAGACAGCACAACAAGCGTGAGAGCTTTAATTGATTCAGGAGCAGCCACAAGTGCAGTTCGGCTTTCTTATTGCCAGCAGCTGCAATTGGAGGTAAAACCCCTAGAAGCATATCTGATAGGATTAGGAGGTGTTGAAACCCCTTGCATGGGAGAGGTGGATCTTCCCCTCTACATACAAGAGGTCCTCATGCCAGCAAAAGTGCTAGTGTGTGAAGATGAGGATCTGACCGAACCTCTTGTCTTAGGCCAAGACTAGATCTATGATCACGCAGTCAACCTCAACCTAAGAAGTGGACTTCTTCAGGCTTGGGTAGGCCAAAGCCGTCTCACGATTGAATTAGAAAATCAAGCACTCAAACCAATAGAACAGGCACCAACTCCTGGTCCCTCCAGGAATCCACATGAAGATAACAATGTTGTTCTTGTCCAAACTTCTATGGTGCAGAGGATTGTCAACCTTACTGAAGGTACAGGAGCCAATAAGGAGTTCCTAACTGATCCAAAGAAGATTCTAAACGGGCAGACCGAACATCACTCGACACGAAGGAGGCCGTTGATCAAGAGGCAGGAGCGCCAACCCGTGCAACACGGAGCACCTCGTGGCGCGAAGCAGATCTGGATACACAAGGATGGAAAACCCACCACTCTAATAGCAGACTCCCGAGGAGACAACAAATAAGCCACACCATCACGGACACAAGTGAAGGAGTACCCTAGGAAACCTCCTAGGCACACCACATCTATTTGGGTCCCTAAGCGGTCAAGGAAGGCTAGCCCCAATGCTAGACACATATGGGTGCCCAAGGCCTGTTTACGAGCCCAAATAGCTCCAACTCTAGTTACTGGCATAATTCAACACTCTCAAGTCCGCTCGACTAACAACGCAGGAACTCTACCTAAAAACCACTCTGACCCACACTCAGTCACATCGAGGAATGCCTGGAAATGGGTACCCAAAAGGTCCCAAATCCATCACAACCTAGTTCATAAACCGTTGCCTGTCTTTAGCTCTAAGAGCTACGAATCCCCTATCAAAGTTTGGAGACCTAAACCATGTATCAAACCCCCTAACCCAATTTTTGTAAATCCATCCACTCTGACATAGGTGCATTCCGAGTCCACTGCATAACCAAAGTAGGCATCTAGGATGATATTGACCTCTAATCACCACTCACACCTATCACAAGCACTTCATCTCTTACCACTAACCTTCAGGATTGTCATGTTAGTATTGTGAAGGGAACACCATTACATCCTGTTTCCTATGCAACACTAATGTGCCTTTCTTCTTCTAGCAGATAAGCACCCGATTCCCATGGCAGCAGTAGCAGGCACAAAGCTCTCAGGCAGGCTCTGGTGCTCAAATCAATTGGGATGCCATGCCGGTGGAGGCCCCACCAACAACTCGGCCTGAAGAGTTCGTGAATGTGCAGAGAATTCCTATTCCAGATCCACCAAATGGCCTAACCGAAAGAGTAAAAGGGCACTCTCATTGGTTCAATGAAATGCCAGGAGACTTGGGAGATGCAGATCATATATGGGAGTCCAAGATGGAGTGTGGAGGAGTGTGGCGGACCTTCCAGTTCTTTTCAAGAGAATTCGAAACCTTACAGAATGGAGCTCCACTTCAAGATATCTGGCAAAAAGCAGGATTACAAACTTATTTTAGTGCAGCTCTGCCTAAACCCGATTTCCTCAGGTGCTACTACCTAATTGCCACACTGAAGCCGACAGGTGATAAAGATCATTCAGGCACATTCTGGGTGCCCTCCTTGTCAAATCTGGAGGAAATGAGGAAGTTCGAATTGAATGTTACTTTAATCAAGGAAGCACTTCAAATGTATGGCACGCATGTACCTTCTGACCGCGACCCCTTGATACCTGAGTCGATGAAAAGCAACAGAATCAAGAAGCTAAAAGAAATGTGCGCCCTCACCCCCAACATCGCCATACCATTGCGGATGTGCCTCCAACACTTCGCATTCCCAGCTCAGGACCGTTTCACCCAACCTCACAAGAAAATATGGTATGGGCTATATCTAGCAGAGACTGGAAGCTTACCCATTAAGATGCCTGTATGGATCTTGGACCAAGTGTATGAAGCAGGCAAGCGGGGTGTGAGGAAGCCTACTTTACACGGCTGCTGTGCACTTACAAGGATTATCTATTGATGTCTTGCATATGATGTGCCGGTTGCCAGAGCCCTAAAATATTCACAGCTAGAGTTTTTCAAAGGGCGGAAGTCAGGGAGCCAACCTGTGAAACGGATGTGTGGATCCCTCTCCCAGGTAATGATCCCTCACGAGGCCACGACCGAAGCTTCCCCCAGAGAAGAAGCCCAGGTCGCACCGGTCACGATCCATCTTCAAGGAGTTCAAGCAGGGGATGTGTTACAACCCACTCCATCCGCCCCTCCACTACCTACCAATGTAGAGTTTGCATCTATGGCCAACTTCAGAGAAGATCCAAACTTTGATTTTGAAAGATTCCTGCAGACGGCCCACTTGTCAAACAGTGAAGGTTTCCCTGACAATGACGATCCAGGAGCATCATTCCAAAGAGAACTGCCACAGGGCGAAACAAGCAGAGTACATGGGGAAGAGGTGGCATAACATCCTCATGACCCAAACACACAAGTTCAGGAAGGTGCACAAAGAAATGAACCAAAAGACAGTGAAGAGGAAGCCCTTGCCTATACCGCACAACTCAAAAGACTATACCAGACAATCAAGCAGGTGCAGAGGAGACACAAGATGTCAGAAGAAGCGAATCGAGCCCTAGTAAACCACATGTTGCAATCGGAGAACATCGACCCACATTTTGTAGAATCGTTGAACCTTTTGGCGGACACCTGTGGCATCGGGGAATCCATGAGAACATTGGTCTATCAGGCGAACCCTACTTATGATCAAAGAAGGATAGATACAAGGCCACGGCGGGGAAAGATGATTCAAATGGAGGTATCTACCGTATTGCCTACTTCAATGACAGAAGATGTTCAGATGGTTAGCCCTAGTCCCAGTGACGAACCAGATGTAAATACACATTCACCACCTTCGCCATCACCTCCCAGCCAGCCTTCAGAACCCTTTTCCACGAGTCTTTCTGAACAACTGATATCCACCCATCGTGAAACCAATGTACACACCTCCTTTTCTACAGCCTTCCCTTTACCCACAGCCATCACTTCTGCCCAAATTTTTGAACCCCACACAGGTCATCCTGCCACCGATCAAACCATAATAGGTCACCCCTCTTATCTCCCCGCCCTGGGACAACCACTTGCCACTAGCCAAACCTTATCCCAACCTTTTCCATTCACCCACACAGTTCCTTCCTCCCAACCCCTACCCACTATACCCCTGTTAACCCCCTCATGCTCAACCCAAGTCACACAACCGTCATTCTGGACAAACCTTGTAAATATACTCCAACAGGTGGAGAATTATAATAAAAAGTCCCTTCCCCAACCCCACTCCCCCACATTCACTGCCACCACTAACACACCACCTACCGTTCCCGTATTCACAATTCACTCTTCACACACTATCACATCCGATCCCATGGATATTTCACCATCCACAGGAGCACCCACCGCCACGTCTGTTCCACCATCATCACATCTCACTTCACTCATAGGCACATCATCCACTTTTCCCTTCCCCATTTCCCGACCCTTTGCATGTTCCACCTCTACCCATGCATCCACATCATTTAGTAGTGCACTAGACACCATGGTTGAAGCGGCCACTCAGCCTAAGCAAGAGTATAAGCTATTAGAAGAAAATGACACAGAGCTGTGCAATCTCTCGGCTCAACTCCAGGCACGAGTCGATGCCTTGGAACTAGGTAATACAGCACTACAACACCAGGTGACTGACCTCCAACAATCGAAGACAGAACTCGAAGCTAAGTATGCAGAGACAGGCAAAGCTATGGAGGAACAACTCAGAGAACAAATGGGCCGCAATGCGAGACTTCAACGCAACATGGCTCTACTACGTCGCCATCTAGCAGCGGCTCAAGAAGAGAACAGAAGGCTACAACAACAAAACCTGGAGAACCTAGAAGCGGCCATGGAAAACACCCCGGGAGCACCTATAGACCCTGCAAAATTCCAGGCTGTCCCCTCAGAGCATATTCAACAGGTTTTAGAAGGTTATGCGACCCTCCTGGAGGCCCATGATCAGTTGGCAGACCAGATAAAGGAACTACGAGGATCCAAAGTACCGACAACACACCCACCCACACCTAAAGAGACGGTCGAGGCCGCTACTTCACCAGAACCTGAACCTTCAACCAACAGTGAGGTACTTGAGCTCCGACAACAGATTGCAGAACTAAAAATCAAGTTATTACAGTATGAACGACCTCCCTCTCCACCTGATCAAACCATAGAAGAAGAAACAATAGTCATTCCAGTGGAGGAGACATTTGAAGACAATTATGAGCCTCAACCCCTTCCAGGAGGCAGAATTACGGAGGAAGGCCAAGACACATATGAGGAGCCCCCATCGGCATGGATGAAGCAGGTAGAGGAGATGGGCCACACTCACGAAGAGCGCGTAGCAACTCAGATGCTGGCCATGAAAACCATTGAGGAGTCTATACTCAAGTCTGAATATTTCTCGCACTTGGCTCCTAGGCGGTTGATAACTAGCTCAGAGTTACAATATAAACCTTATTTTGTATTATTGGCGGACTACAATGCTGAGATCAAACGCATAACCAACAAGTATCCCTCTTTCGCAACACAATTCGAACCCGAGGACATCCTAGAAGCCGCCAAAAAAGGGGCCATATTCCAGCCCATATGGAGACAAAAGTTACTGGAGACCTATCCGGAAATGTTACGAACATGGGATCATGCTTCCATGCATCTGAAATATAACCCATGCTTTGGACCGGTACAAAGAAGACGCTCCTGGAAAGCATTCGCCATCAAGGTTCAGAACAATGTGAATTGCAAACAGTGGCTGAACTACCCCAAAATCGCACCACCGACAGGCCCACCTACAACAGCGTACATGATGGCTACCATCCGATATTGGCTTCCACGCCTCCACTCCATGCCAGATGTAGCTGCACAGATGCTACTCAAGATATTTGATATGATGCAGGTTGTGCTCAAAACCTTCCGCAACGTATGTAACATTCAGCCTCCGATTCCCGGCTTCATCAATGGCAATTATGACCTCCTGTATGATATGAGCACAACCCCAAGCATACGAGTTGCTTATGCATGGCACGCACGCATCAGATATCTCCCTGCCTGCTATAAGCAAACCTTCGACGACATGTTCACCACGAGATTTTGGGAAGCACATTCAGAGGTATTTGCACCACGACCAACCCACCTGCTGCAACTATTTGCATGCGAGCAAACAATGCATTCAGAGCTCTACACTACGCCACAACCTAACATGCCTGGAGCCGTGAATTGGGATGCCCTCCAGAGCGATTTGGTCCGGGGACTACGTATAAAAGAACAAGAATTGGCAACCGACCTCCTGCAGAAGTACATCGATCAAACAGTGGAGCAGAGGTCTGTCAGAGGCGACAGACACTAGGGGGGGGAGAGTGTTGGCAGTATACGAGAAGAGGCAAGTACGAGCATACAAGCAGATCTAGCACTAAGGCAACCCTTTATTTTTTTCAAAACCCTTACACCATTTAAAAGTGATTCTCATTACTAAAAACCCCTGTAAATACCATTTTCACCTTTTTGTAGCTCCATTTTGTACAAGCTGAGGAGTCCTTGAGCTTGAGGAGCATTAGAAGTAGTTGCCTACCAATTTTCGTATTTTTTAGACCTCGTTTGAGCCCTCAAATAAACCCTAGAACCTAATTTTTAACTAGGCCGGACACTAGGTCTGGACAGGGCCAAAGCTAGTCAAAAACTATAAATAGAGCTAGAGAGCTCATTTTTGGGGCTAGCTTCTTGTAGTTTTGAGCTTGTATGAGAACTTGGTTGCAATAGAAGTGATTCCATTGTCTTACTCTCTTTGTTCTTGCCGTGTGTGCGCGTGTGTGTATGTGTGTGCATGTTAGTGTGCTTCTCACTCACACATTTGTGCCTTCACTTGCTCGAGGTCTTCATACCATCCTCATGTCTTCTCGGATTGACATTAAAGGAGGTGCTACTCATCACTGAGCTACACCCATGATGATGGCAAGGTGCATAACAACAAGACTACTTTCATTTCATTAACCATATCCATTTCTTGAGTCTATAACTAGGAGAATATAGCATCAAACTTATTTAGATGAGCAGCAACACTATTTGCGTCCTTCATACGAATGCCATATAACTTTCTCATCAAATACACTCTATTTGATGTCGTCTCTTTTTCATATGTATTACATAACTTCTTCCAAAGCTCCTCTACACTTTCATTGTCTAATACTGTAAAGTAAATGTTATGTGCCATGTACAATTGAATGGTGGACGTGGGCATTTCATCTAACTCATCCCAATCATCTTCATTTGAGATTCCACTTACTAGCTTCCATTGCCTCCTCTAAATAAGCACATCTTTAATTTGATTCTTCCATAGAGCAAAGTTTGTGCCATCATTTTTTTGGATCTCAAAATGGTCTTTGCCTTGCAAGTTATAGCTCCTCCTCAGAACACTTGCACTAGACCATGACCCACTAGACGTGCCTAAGACCTCTGATGCCATGATGGTAGAGAACTGAATAGAATGATAATGGATCTAGAAGCGTCCAAACACCACCAAGGCTCAAAGAAGGATGAACAAATATCAGATTGTGGGAGAGAATTCAGCAGTCTTCCTAGAAAAATGAATTACAGATCAGTAATGACTAATCATAAGGATTATGTGATAATAAATGTGCTCACACCAATAAGCATATGAAGGAGTAAATCGACTACATTATTTTTTGGTTTTGTGTAGTTCACAAAACCAAAAAAGACAGAAAAAGTTTGCCAAAGTATCCTCTACAAAATGAGCATATGACCAATGTCAAAATCTCATAAAACTGCAAGTATTGACATGTTTACCTGCATAGTGAATCAGTGACTCTAGTGCATATAATCAGTTACTCAAAAGAAGCCAACTAGGCTTATCGAGCACCTATGAACAACTATCATACATCTCCTATGGTCAGGCTGGATAAGTCTTGCACTTGCATCACCAAAGAGACATGTACATCTAGGTGTCTCCCAATTAAGAAAACCTCATGACAACCCTCTTTATCAAACATAGAAGGTTTTATGCAAAAATGTAACTGCTATATCAACGACTACATGGATATACATAAGCAGTACCCATCAAAGCATACATAGTGTGTATGTGCTCAATATATGCAATAAAATGGCACTAAAAAGCTGAATTCACTGCCCAAACACTCACCAACAACACCTCTAAATGTCTGTCAACTCTGTTCTTTAGGCCAAAAAACCTGCATGGACTTGCGGTGGCTTCTCCCACCACAACTAAAACCTTTCAAAAAACCTGTAGATTAACTAGTTGGATTGAAAACACAACTCAAAAGGTGAACGTTCATTGTCAAAGAAGTACAAAGAATACTCAGCTTGATGTTCTTGGACCTCTGTGGAGAGAGCTATGCACAAAAGTACTCCAAAATGGCTCCAAAAATCAGCCCAAAATAGGCTTTGAAAGCAAAGAATGAAGCTTTGCAGGTCCCAAATTTGTTGAAGATAATGTGAACCTTAGCCTTTCCCCTTCTTCAAGAACCAAAAGAGTGAAGCTTAGTGGTAAGAGATTGTCATGGTTAAGTGAACTTTAGGGGGAAAAATACTGGGATGGGTGACCTCTCGAGAAGTACCAAGAACCTCCATCTTCCTTGATCGTTGAGGTCCTCCCTTGCACGCAGCCAACGATGCCAACGACGCCAATGATGGCTTTGATGACTCGGATGACAAGGGATGCCAAGGTCTATGCTTTGATTTCCGCCTTAATCGTAAGCCTTAGAGAAAGCCTTAGTCCAAATGAGGTTTAAAGAGCTCAAAAATTTTCAGCCAAATGTAGACGAACAATTTTAGTTAAACATGATTGAAGATTCCCTCTTGTGTGGGCACATATGCCAAGCTTATCTCTCCAACAAAGAAACCCAACCTGACATAATGATAATGCACCTCAATGTGCTTAGTGATAGCATGGAACACAGGGTTCCTCGCAATCGCCAATGCGCTCTGACTGTTAATGAAGATGGTGGTGGCAAAAGATTGACCAACACCCAAATCATCCATAAGGCATTTGAGCCACACACACTCAATAGCCATTGTGAAAGCTTCCCTATACTCACCCTCACAACTGGAAGTGGCCACAATAGGCTGCTTCTTTCTCAACCAAGATATGCATGAGCTACCAATCATGAAGCAAAAACCAGTAGTGGACACATGAGTGTCATAGCAACCAGCCCAGTCAGAGATAGAAAAAGCATGCAAATTTGGTGGTAGAGATCCCCCATTGGGATAAAACAACCCAAGTAGTCGGGTACTACTCAAGTAGCGAAAGATGCACTTAACTTCCTGCAATGCTTGACACCTGGGCAATGCATAAACTTGCTCATCTATGAGACAACAAATTGAATATTTGGCCAAGTAATGCTATCTCCATAGGAGTGGCAAAAGGTTCACAGTCTTCAAGGCCAAAATGCTGCAATAATGTGTCAGTATATTTTGTTTGACACAAACCCATTCCACCATCAACGTGCATAAACTAAATGCCCAAATAATGATGCAAATGCCCCAAATCATACATCTCAAATGAGGCATGTAAATCAGCCTTGAAAGCAACAATATGCTTCTCATGAGGACCAGTGAGCAGCATGTCATCAACATACACCACAATGATCACAAGCACATCATTAGCACGTTTAACATATAAGGTGCTTTCAGTTGGACTCTTCTCAAAACCATGTGCAATTAGATAGGCATGTATCTTTCATACCAAGCTTGTGGTGCTTGCTTTAAACCATATAATGCCTTCTTGAACCTGCACACCTAGTTTTCATGCCCTTTTTGCACAAAGTTTCGGGGTTGAAAAACATACACTTCTTCATGCAAGTCACCATTCAGAAATGTTGTTTTAATGTCCAACTGACGTACATTCTAACCATGATGAGCTGCAAGTGCACAAATGCTACAAACAGTAGTAATTCGGCAAGTAGGTGCAATGGTTTCATCAAAATTAATGCCTCTTTCTTGTGCATAACCCTTTGAAACAAGCCTAGCCTTATACTTGTCAACTGTTCATGAGGTTTACGTTTCAACTTGTATACCCACTTAGTGCCAATGGCTTTCTTGTCAGGAGGCAAGTCACATAAAGACCAGGTACCATTTTTTATGATAGCATCATATTCAGATTGCATTGAAGCCATCCAACGTTCAGAATTTTGTGCTTCATCAAATGAAATAGGTTCAGTCTCATCACAGAGACTAGATGCACCCATAGCATGGCAATCTGATGCAAAAGAGGCACTATAAGAGTTTGAACGTGACAGAGGTGCACTGTAAGAGTTTGAACGAGTATGGTATGACAGAGGTGCATCTAATTTGTTGTCATGCAAAGTTTGCACTAGCCATTTTGACATAGTTTTGCCTCCTCAATATTAGCTCTCTCATCAACGAGTGCATCATGCAAATCTGCATCAGAAATGGAATGATCTGCATCATCACATGAAACCTGCAATGGCTGAGAAGTTGCCTCATTAGGACCAGCACTAGACTGTCCACCTCTAAAAAGAGGCAACAAAGTATCATACACGTCTTTGGAGCTAACAGATGTCTCCTTCATGAAAGTAATGGCTGAGTAGCATCTTCCACAAAAACAACATCACGACTAACCAAAATGCGTTTAGTCTATGGATGATACAGACAATACCCCATGCTTTCAGAATTGTACCCAACAAAAATACATTTTATTGCTTTATCATCCAATTTCTTGCGATGTTGTTCAAGCACTAATGCATATGCCAAACAACCAAAAACACGCAAATGAGCAACAGATGGCTTACGACCATGCCAAGCCTCATATGGAGTGATAGATTGTAGTGCTTTAGTGGGACACCTGTTAAATACATATGTTGCACACATGACAACCTCAAGCGACTGACTCTTGACCATACACCTTGCCATTTCCATGAGTGACACGTTCTTCCTTTCAGCAACTCCATTCTGTTGAGATGTATACGACACTGTACATTGATGTTTTATCGCACGTTCAGCCAGAAATGCATTAAAATTAGAAGACATATACCCCCCCCCCCCTCAAAATGGAGGGTGCCCATTTTACATGCTGACAAATTTTCAGCCAAAACTAACAATTGTTTGAAGCACATGAACACTTCGGACTTTTCCTTCAATGGATGTACTCATGCATGCCTGGAAAAATTATCGATGGAAGTCACGAAGTAAAGATAATTTCCAAAAAGAGGGTCCTGCGCTCTGAACAAGTTGCAATTTTTGAGTAGCCCAAAGTGAACCATATTGTGGGAAGGATGAGCACTGCATTTGGCCCAAAATTCGGCCTTCACAAACATGTTTATCAGGTGCCTCAAGTTTAGGCAAAAAGGATACGATTTCAGATTTCTACAGGCATAGCAAACTAGCAAAATTCAGATGACCAAAGCGTGCATGCCAAAGCTTTGCATCTGCCATATCCTGAGAATCATGTACTACACATGCCAAATCATTCACAAATCTTTCATATTCTATGAGCTTATACAACCCATGACATAAAATGCCAAAACCAATAATCACATTGACATTTGACTCATCATGGACTGTACACCTGTCATCAACAAATTTCACAACCAAGCCAATCTTGGCTGAAGCTGAAACTGATAACAGATTCTTCTTGATCCCTGGCACAAATAAAGCATCTGACAAAGTAAAAGAACTACCATCAACAGTAGTCAGAATGATCTTACCAAATCCCATGACAGGATAAGAGGAGTTGTTGGCACATGTGATAGTATTCCCTATAGGGGCAAGCTCGAGTGAAGAGAAGAAACTACATTGCGAGGTAATATATTTGGTCACCCCACTATCAAAGTACCAAACATCCGAGTCTACTGTAGACATGCACTGCTCATGAGAAGATGGGTCAAAACTGCAAACAATAGTAAACGCCCATTCTTCATTTTGCACAAGATTAGCAGACTCTATTTTTGGTGTAGAGGCCTCTGCAACAACCATTCTGGCCTCTTTCTTCTTTGCCTCTTTAGCAACCAATTTTCGACAAATCTTAATGACATGAACATTTGCTTTACAGTATTTGCAAAACAATTTCTGTTTTTCTGATTTCTTCTCATCTTTGTCTTCCTTCTTTGAATGTGCAACATTTGCAGATTTCTGCTTACTACTAGAAGAGCTCCATTTTCCTTTGCCCTTCTGACTAGCTAGGAAAGCTTGAACTGCAACATGCATAATGGACATGTTCTGCCTAGAATGATCTTTCTTTAGTAGAATAGAAACTAACTCACAAATGACAGGGCATTTGGATTGCCTTTCATCATCAAACAAAGAGTAGAAGCAAAACTCTGACATGAGTCAAGAAGATCATTGAGAACAATCAGTCTGCACAAGTGAGCTATCTGGTATAACTTCATCAGTAGAAGTCAATTGTTCCTTCAAATCCTTGATCTTTGTTAGAAAACTGTCTATAGAATCACCTTCATTCATATGCTCACTCTCCAACTGTTTTCGGAGGTAAGCAACATGAGCCTCATTCCTAGCTTGGTACAATGTGGTAAGTGCATCCCAAGCATCCTTAGTTGTCCTACAAGAGTGAATGTGAGGAATAATGGCACGTTTGACAGACAAGGCTATCAATGCATGTGCCTGAGCATCTCTGTCATCCCAACGGATTTGCTCTACAGGGTGCAACAAAAATCGTAGCACGAACAGGAATTTGAAGAATTTCAATATCTTCCATGCCAGCTGCATCAACTTCAATACTTGTACTTGCAAGTGTAATAGGATGTTTTCCAACACCCTGGATAATGTTCCACAATCCTTTTGCAACCAATACAGGTCGCATCATATAAGCCCACAATGGGTAATTGGTACCATCCAACTTATCCTCAACATCCAACATATGGAATACATCACTGCTTTCAGCCATGGCCATTGACAAAAATACACGGATGCAAAAAAATGATTGTATCTGAAAAAGTTGAACAAAAGTACCCAAACGAGTTCTGCTAGATATGTACTAGACTTTGAGATGCTTATACTGGCGAACTGAAACTTGTATATATCTTTGGTACAAAAAGATGAAATAGCATGCACAAGTGCTACTATAGTGAGTTCGGAGGCCGAAACGGCCTCAAATCACGATTTTCGTATCGCATAGCAAAGCTGTTTTGATCTCCTAATCACGTTGAGTATGCTCACCAAATTTCATGCGATTCTGACACTGTGACTAGAGGGGTGTAGACAATGCCCTAGATGAAGTGGCAACCTGCTTTGATAACAATTGTTGGAGATAGACGTCTATAGAAGCACACAAACTGCACAAGGAAGAAGAAGAAGCTTGGAGTACAACATAGTAATGAATGTATTACCACTAGAATGTACAAAGATACGTAACCCATTAGGGCTATAGGCATATATACAAGATGGGGAAAAAAAAAACCTCATAAAGAGGGAAAAAAGTGCCCCCCTGGTCCTAGTGTGTTCACACACATCACTACCGAAATATATCAACAAGAGCCACTCACTTTTGAATGTACTTAGGGATTCACTTATATCTCCCACTTAACTCATTCTCATATTATTGATCATCTATTGACAAAGAGCTCTTCTAGCCATCACATGTCTCTATGCTTTTGTCTTCTTCTTTTCTCTTGTGTGCTTGTATTCATGCTTCCTCACTCACTAACACATCCAACACCATTCAATTAATGAGCGACTTGATTATACTTATTAAGAAGTACTATATGCCACTCATTTAATTACTATGAGACTAGAAAATCATACATAACTATGTACAGGAGTAAAATTAAAATGAGAGAGCACTAAGTTTCACTTTCATAAATTAAGTGAATGAGTTTGAGGAGATTGTGGTGTAAGCATCCTTTTTTTATACGATTATGGAGTGGTTAAATACATTATGTAATGCACCATTATGACAACATTGATTCTCTGAGAAAGAAATTATGGAACCTTCAATGATGAAATTTTAAAATTTTCCTCATAGATTATGTAATCCTAATAGATCGATGGACTACAAGAGTAGAAAGTCATCTATAGATACGTACAAGAAAAACATTAAAATGAGAGAGCACTTAGTTCCGCACTCACAAATTAAGTTAGTGACTTTGAGGGGCTTGTGTCATGAGCCTAACTTGTTTATACAACTATAAGTTCATTAAAGACATTACATAATGTATCATTATGATAGCATTGATTCCATAAGCAATAAATGAACCTTCAATGATGACATTTTAGATCTTTCCTAACGGATTATGTAAGCATGTTTTTGGAACTCAAAATCGTGATAAGTGAGATATAATCCTTCATGCATGGTGTTGAGATTATGAAAGTGCATCTCCCTTTTGTATCTAAGAGACACTCCATTTTCAGTTCATTTCCATTTTATTATATCTCCTTGTATTTGGGTACATTGCCATTTGCTCCCACTTGTGTATTCATTCTCCTTCAAGGGGAATTATCCCACATACAATGTACTTTGAAAATCCTCCTCCAACTCTATATAAGGATGCTCCCCATTGGTACTTGGTTAGAAGCTCGAGGAGCCTACTCCATTCTCTTGGCAAGCTCACTCTAATCCATGTCAGTTTTTCCATTTCATGGTCTACTCACGTTTGAGTCTCACACTCTTTCATTTTGTGAGTACACTCTCCTTTTCATTTTTCTTCCGCACTTGTATTGTCTCCACATGTAACACAAACATGAGTACGTTCATGAGATAATATCCTCCATTAGTAATAAGCTCTTTGAGGAGCATCATTGGACCTTTGTTATTATCTTGATTGCACTCTTATCATCAGAACTCAAAGTGCAACAAGGTATTGATACACCTAAAGCCATTCCAATATATTAAAGGCATTCTTTGAGGTTATTGATGTTTTTTTTAATACTTTATTATCCCACTATCTTCTTTTTTTTGTTCTCAATAATTCTTTTTCAAAGGGGTAATGATCTTTGGAAATCTTAAACAACCAATAGAGACATTGAAAACCATGCACACCAATTAGTTATGCAGAATCGATATTTTCTTGATGTCATTTGAACATCAACACTGGGGTCATTAAACTGATCCATAAGAGGGGACCCAAAGAGGACCTGAATAACTGGAGACCCATTACTTGTTTGACTTCCATATACAAAATAATTGCTTCCTCTTTAGCTAGGAGACTTAGCCCTCACATGAAAGATATTATCTCCCTGAACAAAAAGGCTTCATCAAAGGAAGTTACATCCTTGATGCTATCATCTCTTGGGAGGGTATGGAGTATGCCCAAGAGTCCAGTCAACCTTTCTACTTCTTCAAAATAGACTTTGACAAAGAGTATGATAGGATTGAATGGGATTTTCTTCTCCAATCTCTTCAGGACATTGGTATGGGAAAACACTTCATTAGAGCTGTGAGCACTCTTTTTGGCAATGCCCATTCTAGGGTTTCTATTAATGGTTCCCTGTCTCCTCACTTTAGACTTAGGAGATCCATCAGGCAAGGCTACCCCCTTGCCCCCCTCCTGTTTGCCATAGCTAGTGATACCCTTGGATGGTTGTTGAATGATGCTCTTAGTCATAAGAAAATTGAAGGAATTTCTATACCTGTCTTGGACAACCAGCTCTGCCTCCAGGCATTTGCTGATGACACTAATATCTTGGTCAAAGTTGTGCCTAAGTATGCTGATTGTGTTTTGGAATGTCTTAACACATTCTGTTTAGCTAGTGGATCTCTTATTAACCACAAGAAGACTACTTTCAAAGCCTCATCCAATCTAGTGTCCCACTCTATTTTTGATCTAGGGTTTGAAATCATTAAAGATGGAGAAAATTTTAGATTGTTAGGTGTCCCTATGGGATTCCAAGTCTCCCTAAACCAAAGGTGGCAATGGGTGCTAGATAAATTCAGGAATAAACTTTTTCATTGGTATGCTTGCCAGCCCACTATTTCCCATAGAGTTTTTGTCCTGAATCACTACTTACTACCCACTCTGGTCTACTTTTTATCCTGTTGGATGCCAAACAAAAAGAACTTTAACCAAGTCTTTGCTCTTGCCAGAAGGTTTTTGTGGGGAGGAAGTCTGCATCACAACAAAATACCTAAAGTGGCCTAGAAAATCTGTTGTCTTCCCAAGAAGGAGGGAGGCTTAGGAATCTTTTGCCCCATTAAAATGGCCACTAACCTCTCTGGCAAATGGATATTTAGAGCTATTGAATCCTCTAACTTTTGGGCTAGCCTCATCAAAAGAAATCTGGATAAATTTCACTTAACTCGATACAAAGCCTAGAAAGATCACATTTTGTGGAATATTCTTGTTTCTCCCCATAACTACACCCTTGTTGGCAACCCTATTTCTTGCAGGTTCTAGAAAGCTTGGATGAGTGTGAAAGCTAATTGTTCCCCTAGCCCTAAGTTTTTCCTACTTTCTGATTTTTTTGTGCAGGAGAGCATATGGTGTGGCTGGATATCTTTGTGGGATAATGGTTCCTTGGGGATCAAGCAACATAAATGTTGCAAGAAGGGGTTCTCATCTTGGAACGATATTACTGATGGAGAGCAGATTTTATCCAATGAAAAGCTCTCTGAAGTATCTAATTTGTCCACTAGGTACTTGCAAGTCCTGCTAGAGCATAAAGACATGCTGATGAGAAGACTTGTTGCTAGTAATAAGAGGAAGTATGTCAACCTGAAGATAGTTACTCAAGACATGCTGAGGAGATTTAAGAAGCAAAGAGGCACCATCTCTCTGATACTGCACAAATTGAATGCTAGATGGAGTCTAAGGTGGAACTCTGCTCAGTGGAGACACAGATTCATGAGTCTTTGCAACCTCCCCTACAACATCAAGCACTCTTTTTTGATGTGGCTCATCCTTCACCATGGGGTCTGGTATGGCTCCAACACTAAGAAATTTGGTATTAAAGATGGAGTTCTTACGTTTTGTGGCAATGAGGAGGACATTCCCCACCTTTTTTTCAGTTGTGTGCATGCCCGGAAGTTTTGGAGTCTCCTGCAACCTTACTGCCATCAATGGAATATCAACCTTACCTTCAAAGAAACTCTGATTGGCTCCAACAACAAGTTTGATTATGCTTTGTGGAATATATGGAGAGGGCACATCATCTGGTCATTTGGAGATCAAGAAATGACAGATTGTTTAACAATGGTAGAAGCTCCTTACTTCACTCCTGTTTTAATGATCTCAAAGCTTTGGGGCACAAGAGTATTACCACTGTCAGAGATGTCCCCCCTTGAAACTTCAGTCTTTCTGAGCATCTAGCCATCACTTGTCCTTGTAAATGGAGGGAGACATATATTATAGATGTACTCTAAGAACATGTTTGAAATGGTTTTCTTATGCACTTAATTCCCTAGCCCGATCTCTGTTATTCCTTGGCCTGGTCTGTTTTTTGTAATCCTAGTCTGATTTTTGTAATCCCTGGTCCTTGTATCATCTCTTCAGCCCTTTATTGGCTTGCTTCTTTGATCAAATATGTACAGGACTTGAGTGACCTTTATCGATGGGGGTGTCCTGCCTATTGTACAAACATACAATTTATCTTTTAATACAAATTTCATGTTTCATAAAAAAAAATTATTGATGCCCTTAAGACAATTACTTAAGTTTAGACATGGAAACACTATATTTTATGGGATGTACTTATTTTTCTAAAAGAATCATTTTTATAGCATCATTATATAGAGTTTTCCCCCTTTACCAAGGATAATGCTTAGGATATGTGAACTAGATTCTAGTTTACAACTTGATTACTCAAAATATATAAAAAATTAATCAAGAAAGTGATAGTATATTTTGCGGTTGGCATGTGTGGATATAATAGAAATGTCCAACAACTCTTGAGGGTTTTACCTAGTTTTGCATGTGTGCCCTTTAACTCTAAATGTCTTTATTTTTGTAAATTTACATAAGGAACATTGTTTTTTTAAGTTTCTTGTTCCTCCTTGATCTTCCTTGCACGAAATTAAAATTTTGGTGACCTAGTTCCAGCTTAGTGTTTGATATAGCTATCCACAAACACCTCCATCTTCAATGACTTCATTGGATGTAGTTGAAATTCCCCTTTATGTATTATGATCGTATCTCTGTAAAACATAGAGATTTTGAGGGCACCTCCATCACTACAACATATGAGGGGCATACCGATGTTGCCCGTACCGACGGTCACCCCTCGGCGTCGGTATGACCGTTGAAAATGCTTGAAAAACCACGGATGCAATACCGATGGTCATTTAATCATCGGTATGAGCACCGGTATAGGCATCGGTACTTTACTGTAAGTTAGCAACACTTATACCGACGCTTATACGGATGCTTATACCGACGCTCATACCGACACTTATATTGAGGCAACTTTTAACCGGGCCCGAGAGCAAAAATTCGACATTTTGAACCAAAGTTTGCTATTCTCGAGTTTGCGTGCGCGAACTACATTTCGAACCTATTGTGTACACACATCTCTCTCTTTCTCTCTCTTTCTCTCTCTTTCTCTCTCTCTCTCTCTCTTTCTCTACATCTCTGTTTCTCTAGATCTGAAATTTTGGTAAGAATTGCACATACTGTAGCACCCTTTCTCTTTCTTTCTGTTTTCCCTTTTCTAATTTCTCTTCTCTTTCATTTTGCAGGAGCTTTTTGGCATCAAATCTTTGGAATTCGACGAAGGGCAACATTAAGTGGACCTTGATGACAACGCTCCAAACAATTACATCGATGTAAGTGATTGTTTTTTTTTCGATTGATATAGAGTGAGATAGAGAGAGAGATGAAAGAAAGAGAGAGATCTAGAGAAACATAAAGAGAGAGAGAGAGAGAGAGAGAGAGAGAGAGAGAGAGAGAGAGAGAGAGAGAGAGAGAGAGAGAGAGAGAGAGAGAGAGAAAGAAAGAGATAGAGATGAAAGAGAAAGATAGAGAGAGAGTGAAAGAGAGAGAGAGATGAAATAGAAAGAGAATGAGATAGAGAGAGAGATGCATACATACATACACACACATATGCATACACATACTCACATACATATTACATACACACATGCATATTACATACACACTCACATACATATTACATACACACATGCATATACATACACATACATATTACATACTCACATGCATACACACAGATACATACATACATGCATATTACATACAAACATGCATATTACATACACACATGCATATTAGATACACACATGCATGTACATACACACATATATTCATTCTCATACTCACATACGTACATACATGTATACACACATATACATACACACATGTACACACACATGTATACATACACACATGCATATGCATACATACATACACACATATTTGCATGTACACACACACATACATACATACACACATGCATATTACATACACACTCACAAATGTATACACACACATATGTGCATACACACATGCATATGCATACATAAATACACACACATATGCATGTACACACACACATACATACATACACACATGCATCTTACATACACACACACACATATTAGTACACACTCACATATGTATACACACCCACATATCTATACACACACATGCATACATGCACATACACATACACACACATCACATATACATACACACATACACACATATACATGTTTTAGGGTTAGGGTTTTTGAATTTCTCTTTTCTTTTGTTTTGCATGAGATTTTTGGCATCGGTTCTTTGGAATTCGACGAAGGAAAACATTAAGTGGACTTTGACGACAACGCTCCAAACAATTACATCGATGTAAGTGATTGTTTTGTTTTCGATTGATATAGAGTGAGATAGAGAGAGAGAGAGATGAAAGAAAGAGAGATACATACACACATATTTGCATGTACACACACATACATAAATGCATACACACATGCATATTACATACACACACACATATAAATACACACTCACATATGTATACACACACATATGTGCATACACATGCATATGCATACATACATACACACACATATGCATGTAAACACACACATACATACATACACACATGCATATTACATACACACCATATGTATATACACACATATGTGCATACACACATGCATATGCATACATACATACACACACATATGCATGTACACACACACATACATACATACACACATGCATCTTACATACACACACACATATTAATACACACTCACATATGTATACACACTCACATATCTATACACACACATGCATACATGCACATACACATACACACACATCACATATACATACACACATACACACATATACATGTTTTAGGGTTAGGCTTTTTGAATTTCTCTTTTCTTTTGTTTTGCAGGAGAAATCTGGCATTGATTTTTTGGAATTTGACAAGAGACGATGTCAATTGGGCTTTGATGAGAGTGTTCAAAAGAATTACATCGATGTAAGTGATTGTTTTGTTCTTTATTATAAATAGAGATAGAGAGAGAGAATAAGAGAGAGAGAGAGAGAAAGACGGAGAGAGAGAGAGAGATAAAGAGAGAGATATAGATATAGAGAAAGAGAGAGACATAGACATACATACACACAGATGCATACATATTACATACACATATGCATATGCAAAGAGAGAGACATAGAGATACATACACACAGATGCATACATATTACATACACATACGCATATGCATATGCATATGCATATGCATACATACACACACACACACACATACATGCACACAAACACACATATACATGTTTTAGGGTTAGGGTTTTAGGATTAGGGTTTTTTACTTTTACACATATACACACATAATACATACACACATGCACACATATACACATGCATACACACAATACACATACACATACACATACACATACACATACACATACACATACACATACACATACACATACACATACACATACACATACACATACACATACACATACACATACACATACACATACACATACACATACACATACACATACACATACACATACACATACACATACACATACACATACACATACACATACACATACACATACACATACACATACACATACACATACACATACACATACACATACACATACACATACACATACATACATACATACACACACATGCATACATACATACAGACACACATACATACATACATACATACATACACACATACACATAGAGAGAGAGAGAGTCACACGCACACACATGCATACATACACACACGTGACATATACATACACACATATGCATGTTTTAGGGATTAGGGTTTTTGGCTTTTACATATATACACACATGCATACACACATATACACATATGAACACATAATACATATGCACATACACACATATATATATATATACACACACACACACATGCATACACACATACACATATGTGACATATACATACACACATATGATGTTTTAGGGTTAGGGTTTTTGGATTTTACATATATACACACATGCATGCACACATATACACATATAAACACATAATACATATACACATACACATATATATACACATGCATACACACATACACACATATACATGTTTTAGGTCTAGGTCTTCAAAATTAGGGTTTTAGGATTTTTACATAGATACAATATGCATACACACACATACACATATATATATATTCACCTACACATATATACATACAAGCATACACACATACACCTGTTTTAGGTCTAGGTCTTTAGGATTAGGGTTTTAGGGTTTTTACACATGCAGATAAATATTTACACATATAGAAATATACACACATAATACATGTACACATACACATGTATATACATAGGCAGACACACATATACATGTGTTCTAGTTGTTGTTTATAAATATCATGTCTATGTGTCCCATTTCTTTGTACACGATTCATAATTCATTTTGCTCATGTCTTTTGTATTTGACAGTATGTTTTGCTTTATCAAATCATTTTTTTGTTGCCTGTCATACATGTCACATGTAGTTGGGTTTTTCTTGGGCAGAGTGGATTGTCTTTTGCTAAACAACAACATGGGATGTTGCTGTAGCAAGAGACAACACACTCTGCCCAAAAAAATTTTGCAAATATGGTCGTCGGTATAGGCGACGGTATAAGTGTCGGTATCCCCAGGCACATACTGATGCTTATACCGACTATTTTGCCCAGGGGCATACCATGGCTTATACCGTCGCTTATATCGACGCATATACCGACGCATATACCGACGCATATACCGACGCTTATATCGACGCTTTGGTTCCGACGCCTACACCGACCCTTACACTGACGTCGGGGCAAAATCGCGCCCGTTCATTTTCCTCGGTAGAAGCCTCGGTATACGCCTGATATGTTGTAGTGCATTACCGACGCATATACCGACGCTTATATCGATGCTTTGGTTCCGACGCCTACACCGACCCTTACACTGACGTCGGGGCAAAATCGCGCCCGTTCATTTTCCTCGGTAGAAGCCTCGGTATACGCCTGATATGTTGTAGTGCATTCACAATGGTCTTTTTCATATAATTCTCGTGAAAGCCCATAGTCCAAGTAATTGCATTGAGGGTAATTGCATTTTCCTTGGAGGATGATGCATATAATGGTCGAGAAAAAAGCAATCTACTGTGGCCACATCAAGTTATGAAGATGAGTACAAGATAAATTCATAGCTACAATGGAATGTATATAGTTGAATTAAAATGAGAATTAAAATGAGAGAGTTAAAATTCTTTTTGTCCTCAATAATTGTTATAAAAGGACTAACGATCGTTGGAAATCTTAAAAATCAATAGAGACATTGAAAACCATGAACATCAATTAGTTATGCAAAATCAATATTTTATTGATGTCCTTAAGGCAATTAAGGTTAGTCATGGAAACACTATATTTCGTGGGATGTAACTTATATTTCTAAAAGAGCTATCTTTATAGCATCATTATATAGAGTTTTTCCCATTTGGTAAGGATAATGCTTAGGATATGTGAATTAGATTCTCGTTTACAACTTGATTACTCAAAATATATAAAAAAATAATCAAGAAAGTGATAATATATTTTGCTTGATTACTCAAAATATATAAAAAAATAATCAAGAAAGTGATAGTATATTTTTCTAGTGGCATGTGTGGATGTAATAGAACTATCCAAGAACTTTTGAGGGTTTTCCCTCGTCTTGCATGTGTTTCCTATGTCTCTCAAATGTCGTTAATTTTGTAAATTTACCTAAGGGACATTGTTGTTTTAAGTTTCTTATTCCTCCTTGATCTTCCTTGCACTAAGTTGAAACTTTTGTGACCCAATTCTAGGTTAGTGTTTGATATAGCTATCCATGAACACCTCCATCTTCAGTGACTTCATTGGATGTAATTGAAATTTCCCTTTATGTATTATGATTGTATCTCTATAGAACATATATATTTTGAGGACACCTCCATTCACAATGGTCTTTTTCATATAATTCTCATAAAAAAGCAAAGTCCCTCCATGCTCTTTATTGTGTATCAAACCATCATCTTTAATATTTACTATTTGAGATTTCACCTCTTAGCTTTGTTTTATTTACGTTTGTTTATTGGGGATTTACATGCCCACAATGTATACCTTTTTAAGAGGAAGTTCAACCGAAGCTTAATCTTCCTTGCTTGAATTGATTGAAAGAATAATTGTATAAGTAAATAAGCATAGTACTCATTGGACCCCCCTTATCTCACAGAGCAAGGGTTAAGACAACCCGAAAGCAAAACATTGATGAAGAACTGGAGACGATAGGAAAGCTGGGTTAAGAGACTAGCTGAATACCCAATACATGTCAATTGCAGCCAATAAGGTTTGAACCCCCATCCTTACCTCAAGAGGCAATCGCTGAGGCCATTTGATCTAATACTCATAATGTATACTTTTTGAGATTTTTCCTACATCGATGTAAGTGTGCGTGCTTGTGTGTGTGTGTTTTTTTATAATGGAGGTTCTGCAAGCACCTACTCCTCAGAACTTGAACTTAAAAAAAAAAACTCTAGAGGTGAATGGGCATAGTACCCTCGAAACTCGCTTATCCCACAAAAGAGAGGTTACACAAGATTACAATTAGTTTGAACTCACCGAAGTTATTACATGTCGAGCCCGAAGGTTGAACACAAAACCTCCACCTCAACAAGTTAGTGCTAAACCAACTCCCCTAGGGAATGTGGCCTTATGTGTGTGAGACACCGTGTGGTACTTTAGAAACATATTAATAGAAATGTATATTGGTCCTGCTTTCGATTGATTTAAGAATGCATACTAGTCTTACTTTCGGTTGGAGATGTGTCTTAGTCTTACTTTCGCTTTATATAAGCATCAATTACCTTTGCTACGACAGTAAGCAGCTTCGTCGCCTTCATGGGACGAGGAACTCGGGAGGTTACATTCATCTTGTATGAAAACTGTGCTCGCTGATGATCTCTGCATTGACGATCATTGGCAGGGTCTGTAAGCATACGTTTGAAAATGCTCTTTCATGCATACAATGTCCGAACAGAAGGGACTAATCTGACTTTTGTACGGAGTATTAAGAAGTCTAAGGCGGGATTGTCCACTTGGGAGCATGGATTGGATGAAGTTTTTGAGTCCTTTGAAGTTAACAAGCAGCGCCAGGCCAGAGCTACTAGCAAATGAGTTCGAACGCTTTGTGGTGGGCAGCGCAGATCTTGAAGCTGAGGGTTTCAATCCGCTTAAAGCAGGCATAATAGTATTCACAAACCACCGGATACTTTGGATAGATGAAAATAATTGCAGAGGAGGGTTCCTTCACCTTGCGTCCGTCATTCAAGTATATCCTCCTAAGAAGTCCCTTAAGAAGATGTTTTCGACTCCTCGCATCAATCTCCAGATTTGTTTGTCATCGTCAGGTACCCCTTGTCCATACAGCCAGGCCGCATCTACATCCTCTATGCTTATCCACATTGCGTTGAGAAATTCAACTAGCAGCGTTGATACCACATTCTCGAAGTTGACAGAGATGCTTGAAACCAAAGCTTGGCATGTGAATGCAGAATCTCATGAGCA